>JAIUZE010016927.1:0-17713 GCA_022085475.1 Heliosperma pusillum
CAGCTGAAATACTAGAGCCTCTCTGCTTAGGGGGTCGCCTGCATGTTTTCTTTGTGTACGGTTATGTCCATGAGACGGGGAATGGAATAGCTGTTCTCGCTAGGTCTGATCAGTCTAGGACAAGGATGTTTTCCTACCTTGTGGTATAGCCTCGAGTTACAGAAGTCGACTATTGACTGGGCTAAGAACTTATGCCTGTTTGTAGAAGTATTTGTCTTTCATGTTTGTATGATTCTATGAGTTTTAGAAGGTTAGATGCAAGCCGGCTAGGATTGATAGAGTTTGGATTACCGATTGGTAACTGATTCACATGATTACGTGTTGATTAGGGTTTGAGTGTATCAGGGCCATGTTACATGGTAACCGCTGAGCCAGCATACCAGCTTCCCTACCTCGAGTTATATTTTATTATCGGATTCACATGATAGCTTTCATATGATAGGTTATATTTTAGTTAATTGTTTCATAACATGAAAAGCATATCATATATGTTAAGGTTTTGTATTTTCTATATACATTGCTTTTATGTTATTCATGTTTCATTAAACTCGACATTTCGTGGCTGGGAGAACTCGGAGTTACTCCCCACTGACTGTGCCTTCCGTGTTTATATTTAATGCGGTCGAACAGGTGGTGAATGCATACTTGGGGTACATTGACGAGCTAGCGAGCGAAGTATTTACCTTGGACCTATATTCGGTTCTTAGATTGTATATTATTATACACTCTTTTTATTTCCGTATTTATACGGGAGATATGTCTCCCGTCTTGTATAATTTATTTTGTATAATATTATTTCGTTTTGTAATGACCCTTTTTATTTATGACACCTTCGTTATGTATTATTATCTTTTATGTATTTAAATAATTTTTTTTCTTTCCGCAAATTTGAGGGTGTCACATTAATGGTTGTACCTTTTACACTCGTAAGCAAGATGACATGAGCACAATGCAAAATAGTGGGGTTTGTGTAGAAGCAGAAGCAATGCACTTTGCTAGTTCGAAAGATAAAAATCCAATTTTGAGTAAAATGCATTACTATGGAGTTATTGAGGAGATTTGGGAGTTGAATTACATAGAATTTCAAATTCCTATATTTGGTTGCAAATTGATTGAAAGCATTAATGGCGTTCGTAAGGATGAATTAGGATTCACGTTGGTGAATCTCGATAAAGTCAAACATAAGGAAGACCCTTTCATATTAGCCACTCAAGCAAAACAAGTGTTCTATGTAACAGATCCGGTGGATAAAAAATGGTCTGTTGTCTTATCTGTAAGGTGTAGGCGGGCTATGGATAGGTGTGATGAAGATGTTATATTTGAGGGATTTGATCATCATTTACAACGGTTCGACGACACTGATATTGTTAACCCCTCGAATTTATATGTGCGTGATGATCACAATGAGGGGACATGGATTACGAATGAATCTACTTCAAAAAAGCGTCCCCGTGATTTTGATATTTGAGCAAACTTGCTTAATTTTATCTGTTTCTTTCATATTTTTATTAATATTTACTGTTTATTTCATAATTTTATTTATGTAGTTTCTTTTTGTGCTTTAATTTCCCATATTACCAAAAAGGTAGTGGAGCTTTTTTCCCCCTTGATTTGACTACAATATATTGTGAACCACGGTACTGTGTTAGTTTTTTAGCTATTTTGCTACTGCGGCATTTCGTTTTATTTTCGTGCTTCAGCGGTATTTTCCATTGTTATCAGTTATGTTGAAAATAGCTTTGAGAAATTTGGAATAGGTAGTAAGCTTGGGACGACACATGAGGTAATGAGTGTGCATCATACTTCCTTTGCTCCTTTTCTACGAGATTACATTTATGTCAACTATCCAGTTTGTAAAGACTTATTGTAACTTTGTGATTTAAGATACTAATTGACTCAAGTTTATGTCCAGGTTGATTGATGACAACACAAAAGAGAAAAAGAAATAAGAGAAATCACAGCTATATGCAATCTGATGATGGTACGACAAAGATAAAGAAGCATTCTGAGAGGGGTCGATCGGTCCTAACATTAGCCGCAAATGCTCTTAGAAATGAGGATCCAATCAAGTTAGAATAGGATAGTGAGTTGAACTTGCCGACTGGAGATTGGGCTGCAAAATTCAGTAGTTGGATCGGATTTACTGTTCGGGGACATATTAGTTGCACAGTTGAAAGATGGGATGATGTGGATGAGCCGACAAAAGAAGATTTGTTGAGTAGTATCACAGTAAGTAGGAAATTACATAGGTTTTAGGTATCATTTATGTATTCCTGTACAAAAGATTTATTTTTTTCAACATCTTTAACAACTTGTATTTGTTTTATTTTGAATCATGTAGGGGGCATTCAACGTTATTAAGGAACGTGAAGATTGGTGTATGCGTAAGGCAGGGGAATTATGGAGAAAGTGGACGAGTAAAATGGTTCGTGAGTGGTTATATGACGAGGAGACGGGAGCTATCCAGTGGACAAAACCGACATTGTGGAAGCAGATAACACAAGAAGAATGGAATGCATTTGTGGCCTCCCATACTACTGATGCATTTAAGGTAATTTTAAAGTCTTTCCATCCAGTACAAGTTTATATACTAGAAGATGATTTTTTTTGTAGTAAAACTACGTTCCGAGGCTTAAAGTTGATATTTTTATGCTTGGAAGACAGTTTTCTTGTGTTGTAAAATGATGTTGCAAGACTCCAAGTTCATATCTTTATGATGTCATACAGTTTTTGTGGGTTTTCTTCGTCATGTACTGATGTGTGTATGAAGCTTTTTATGTGTGTTTGAGGGGTTTTCTTCGTAAAATGTTTTTTACTGAACTGCTGGTTATTACAATGCTGCCAAACAGAAAAAAAAAATGCACAAGGTAGGTATTTCCGTAACCTAGACCCGCTGGTAATAAACCCGACTAAAACCTTTTTTTCTCCTATATAACTTCAATACATTCTTGAGGTTTAGATAGTTCTTTGTTGTCACACATTTTTTGTGATGTAAACCAGTGTTTTGGAGATTGCAAACTGATAATTACACTCTGTAAGAAAATGTTTTGAGCTGAAATACAGGCCATCAGTGAGAAAAACAAGAAGAATGCAGCCCAAAGGAAAACAAAATACCATGGTTCTCGAGCAGGATATCGGGGAATCGAGAAGAAAGTTGTAAGTTACTTCGTATCTTTTTAATTGCTTAAGTCCTTTTCTTTATAAAAGAGATAAATGTTTGATATAAAAATTTTAGCTAACTAAAGTCAATTGCTTTTATTAGAAAGCAGACTTTGCCGCAAATGGATGCCCATTGGAGAACGTTGATCGATATTTAACTTGGTTAAGGGCTCACAAGTCTGAGAATGGAGATATGACCGATTATGTTAAGGAAGTCGCTTTGAAAATTGTAAGTTAGTATGAAATTTGTAAGTTAGTATGAAAATTGATTTGTTATTTGAAATTTAGAAACCAATATAAGTGTAGCTAATATTGTATACAAGTATTTTATTTTAAATGAACCGGTGTAGGAAGCGATAAAGAAAGACGTGAAGGCAGGTGTATTTGTTCCCAAAGGACGAGATGATATACTTGCTAAAGCGCTTGGCAAGGCTGAACATCCTGGTCGTGTTCGAGGAGTTCCCAATGGCATAGGCATAACAGAGTATTTTGGGAAAGCTCCAGAAAAGCCGACTCCAACACAATTGAAGGAGAAGGTAGTTATTACTTATGATTTATAATAAGTCAAGAGTTCGAGAAGTTTAATATGAGTTGATTTCTTATTCAATTTTTCTCTTGAGCAGATAATTACTATGGAAATACAAATGAAGGATGATCAACGTTAGCAAATGAGGCTCGTGTATTAAAGACAAGTGGAACGATGATCAACGTGGCTATTGAAAAACATGTACTACATCTTGAACAAACATGCATGCTTAGTCATGAAGAACTTATTCATTGGTGTGATGAAGAAAAAATAAGTGCCTCTCACATTGCTACGTTTATAAGGTACGGTTTTTAATATTTGAAAATGTTTTATACAATTTACTTTTTGAATTTACTTAGTACAGTTGATATTTATGCACAAATTAGAAAATCTCATTTATTTTTGTGGTAGGTATTTGAGTGAGCTTACCGATAGTATGCAATGTACAAGTTCATATGGATTCTTATGCCCCGAGTCATTGTCCCAATTTGCTTGTTTTGAAAGTGAAGATATTCGATCAGACTACATTGTTAAGGCTATGTCATGTACGGGTTGTGAAAGGGGTCGAAAGCTTGTTTTTGCTCCATATTATGAAGGGTATGTATAATTGTTTTCTTAAAATTCTAAAATTCTTTTTAACTCAACACATAATAGTCAGGAGAAAAATGAAGTACTAAATTTTTAATGGTGATGGTGTATAGGATGCCACTAGTAGTCCATGACTACTAGTGGTTCTATATTACTAATGTTAAATAACCCTTAATTATATAATTCGATGCCACTCACTAATACGATATGCTAATTCTTTTATTTTATTAATTGTAGTGAACATTGGATGTTGGCTGTCATTAATCCAATGGAAAGTGTGATATATTGGTGTGATCCAGCTGGAAGTCTAGAGCCTCGTAAATTTCTGAAGGATACAATTACTATGTAAGTTCATCATGTATATTATTTAAGAAACTATAATTATTTCAAAGATTTCACATATGTTTTAATAAATTACATATAATTATGCTAAGTCTATAACATATATTCAACCAGGGCAATTACGAAGAGAAACTCGATGGATCCACTTCTCGAGTGTCAGCAAAAAAAGCTTGAATGGAAAATGATAAAGGTACCTCTTGAACTAATATACTTGTATCTCTTAGATTATATAGTGTATATTTTTTTTTGTGAGCTTATTTTTTGTAAGTGTAGTTGACATGATTTCTATTTTAGTGTCCTACACAGCCCTTTGGGACCGTCTTATGTGGATATTATGTTTGCCGATATATGCTGGAAATCATCAGAGGACGATATATTAATATTATTCCAAGCGTATGTCCTTTTTTTCTTTTCTTTTTTCAATTCTTTGCTTCATTTTTATATATAAAATTACAATTTGTGTTAATATGTTAATAATTGTAATTGTGCTTTTTGTTTACTTTCTATGTAGTTTATGATAAAAGCCCCAAAGACGTACTCGATAGAGCAAATTGACGAGGTGCGAGACATATGGGCTACATATGCATTACAGTTTAAGGCACAAGTATTTGATCACAACGTTTAAAGTATTTAGGTTATTGAACGCTTGAAAGTTATCTAGATAGCTTAAGTACTAGTTTGTGGATAGAAAGACTCATGTTAGTGATTGTGTCAAACAATGATTATTGGTAGTTTGTATTTTGGAGGTTGAAATATGTTTTCGTTTTGTTTGGTATGATTTAGAATATAACTAATAGATTTGCTGGATTTTTTGTATGTAGTAGGATATATTTTGAGCTATACGACTATTGTCGTATAGAGTATATTAATGAAATTTTTATTAAACAACTCTAGTTATATATGGATTTGGCCAAAAATGGCGGGATGTTTCATAAAAAAAAATGGCGGGATGTTTCATATGGCGTGCTAAAGGGTGGGGAATATATCGCGCGCCATGGAAATAAAATAAGACGGTTGACACTGGAAACCGTCTTCTTGTTAAATTCCAAAGTAGCGCGCCATGCAAATTAAACAAGACGGTTAACACTGGGAACCGTCCTCCTTAAAATTCCAAAGATGACGGTTCAATAACACAACCGTCCTCATTTTAAATTCCAAAGAGGACGGTTTGACTTTACGCCAACCGTCATCATAGGCAACGAGGACGTGTAATTTAAAGACGGGTTGTTTAAGGCTTGAGGACGGTTTTTAACCGTCCTCTTAGTCCAATTTTGTAGTAGTGGTTGGTCTAAACTAAATGTAAACTGTTATATTTAAGTTGGCGGATATGTATTACACGATATTATTATGATGTATTGGTCTGGCATTACTCGGTATATGTGACGGTCCATTACTAATAATGATTAGAATACATATTATATTATGTACATATTAAATGAGATGCTAACTATCTAATATAGGTGGAGATAAATAAGGAAACTAGGGTTTTTTGATTTTTTATTCTTTCCTCTTGTTGTTTTCACGGCACAAGTAAAAGAAGTAGGAGAATAAAACCCTAGTCTACTCTATTTTCTCACGGTACACACAAGTAAAAGAGAGAATAAAAATTCTGATTTTTGACTCTCTAATTCATTTCCATATTCATCATCTACATACACACAAAATTAGAAGTAATTTTGGGTATTCGTTCTAGCACGACGAAGGCATTTCTTGAACCATCTTGGGTGTAACGATTAGGAGAATACCTACTTTGGTATTTGTTCTTAGGCCTTTATCTAGGACCGAAGGTTATTTCTTAATCTTTTGTTTATATTATGCAATTTCATTTATGACTAGAAATTCATATAGTTATAATTACATTATAATCCGAAATTTCTAAAGGGATGTAAACCGTTATTTCCCACATAGTTAGGTAATCATTTTGTCTAATTCTCAATTAGAACAACCATAATTACCTAAATCCTACCCTAATACCCACCAAAACCGGTGCACCATGCATAAAATGGGTGTCCATTTTATCTTTAAAATTTGTCATTTGTCACATATGTGACATGTGACATGTAACATGTAATATTTGCTTATAAATGTACATTTAACTAGTTTAAATGCAATTTCATAACAAATAAATTAGACTTAACATTTTAAGTCATATTTTATAATTACATGTAAATAAAATGGGTCATCTCATATTTGGTTAGCATAATCTACAACAATTTGTAATTATAATCAACCAATTTTGCTTATCTCAAATGTTTCATGAACATAATGCATTTTTAGTAATTTAAAAATTAATTACTAAAATGAATCTTATTTAATCATATTACAATAAGATATAATTCTCACTTACAATTTAAACTTGGTTCAGTTTAAGGGATTAATTAATCTGTATCGCTATACAATTAATTAATGTATATGATTAGGGGATTGTCCTTTAGGTGTGACCTCAAGGGATCAACTGATCACCACCGTCATACGACAGTAACGTCAAACTCAATTGAGCCAATCATTACCGATTTATGTTGACCAGTTGACTATAATATTCATCATCCATTTGCATTCTTATTATCGAGATTTATATTTTGTGATCGCACTATTGTTGAGGACATTTACTCCAACAGTCTCTCCGTCCTCCTTACCGCCTTGCCCCCCTCACTATCTCGCCCTCCTCACCGCCTCCTTCCTCTCTTCTCCATTTTTTCAGATCTGAAAAAAGCGGTACTAGTTTGGGGGTGGTGCGTGGTGGTGGTGGTTTCGGGGCAGGGGGAGTGGTGGTTTGGTGGTGGTTTTTGTGGGCAGTGTGTGGTGGTGGTAATGCTGTTTCCAACTCTTCAAGCACCAACCACGAGAACACCACCCGAAACCACCACTCAAACTCCCTTTTTCTTCCATATCTGAAAAACAAATATACCTACCGACATTTCCGGCGCTTTCGAGCGCCTTCCGGTTCTCCATTCTTCGTCTTTCTCTGTTTTTTTTTATTGTCCCATTTCTGTTTTGGTGGTGTCAGAGGTGGCAGTGGTTGGTGGGGCAGTCAAGGGGTCGTGCGGTGGTTGTGGGTAGTGGTTTTCATATCTCGTTTTTTTCATTCTATTTTTTTCCCTTTTCCTCCACATTTCAGATTTAGTATTCTTTTTTTCTTCCCTTTTTCCTCCACTTTTGGATCTACTAACAATAATTTCGAAAAACTAATAAACACATTTTTTAGATCTACCTTTTTTTCTTGTTTATTTAATTTTAATTTTAGATCTACTAAATAAGAAGTAGATTTCTAAAAAAATCGTATTATTTTGTTTTTTAAGTGACAACAATATTTGTGTTGTTATTATTGGCTGTTTATTTAGTTTTATCAATGATGGGGACATAGGTTGTTGATGGACTGAGTTACACATTCAATGGACTAAAGTTACACTTTCAATGAACAAAAGTTACACCCTCAATGGACTAAAGTTACACTCCCAATGAACAAAAGTTACCCACCCAATATACTAAAGTTACATTCTGAAAAGACTAGAGTTAAACTTTAAATTTTTTAAAATTTCAAAATTTCAAAATAAGATGCCCTAAAATTACTTTGAAAAATAAAATTACATAATTGAGGATTAAAGTTACACTTGTGAAAGGCTAAAGTTACACTTAAAAATACGAAAAATGTCAAGAGCTTGTCTTGAAATCATTTTTTTGTATAAGGTTACACATTTTTGGGTAAAGGTTACACTCGAAAAATATAGAATACGCCAAGAACTCGTGTTAAACTCACTTTGTATTATAAAATTACACTATTTTGGATTAAGGTTACACTTGCAAAAGGTTAAAGTTACACTTTAAAACTACGTAAAATGTCAAAAACTTTCCTTAAAACTACTTTTTACTATAAAGTTACACTATTTTGGATTAAAATTACAATTCTAAAAGGCTAAAGTTACACTATAAAAATACGTAAAATGTCAAAAACTTGTCTTAAAATTATTTTTTAGTATCAAGTTATACTAATTTGGATTAAAGTTACACTTGTACAAGGTTAAAGTTACACTCTAAATATACGTAAAATGTCAAAAACTTGTCTTAAAATTATTTTTTAGTATCAAGTTATACTATTTTGGATTAAAGTTACATTTGTAAAAGGTTAAAGTTACACTCTAAAAACACGTAAAATGTCAAAAACTTGTCTTAAAATAACTTTTTAGTATAGAGTTACAGTTTTGTGGATTAAAGTTACACTCGTAAAAGATCAAAGTTACGCATGTAAAACCGTACATTTGTAGAAAAACAAAAGCTAATTTGAAAACAAAAGTTAAACCCTAAAAATGCTAAAATGACATCAACTTTAAGTTAGAGAGAGAAAGACAATTAATTAGTGTATAAGTAATGAATTAGTGTAATGGAAACTTTTTACTTTTAATCTCAATCACCCATATTGTATGATAAATGTGGGACATTTAAGCAACCAGGAACAATTTTCTCTTGACATGAAATTTATTTTAGCTTTATTTTCTAAATATGTCACTATTTATGCCATTTTTACATTAAAAATTCATTAATCATGCTAGACAAATCATATAAGTCTGAAATATTCCAGTATGTCAGGAAAACATGCATGTGACAACATATTAAAATTTCATTGTCATATTTAAAGTGGAAGTATTTTTAACCATTTGACCTTTATTTATTCCATTTTATCATATAAAAATCATAAATCATGCGAAATAAGTCCACTTCACACGAAATTTTACATTCAGTAAGTAAAATGCATGTGTGATATTGTGTAAAACTGTCATGGTTATAAGATAAGTCTAATATTTTTAGCATTTTAAACATCATTTTACTCATTAAAATGTAATAAAAACACTAAAAATCATATTTGAGCAATATAAATTTCCATAAATCATCAAAATGACCTAAAATCATATTAGGACCAGAATATATTGACATGCAAATAACTTTGTGATTTTATCTTATAAAACACAAATTACTAGTTTTCTTTAAGTTACAATAACTCGAAAAAACTATAAATCGATTATGCATGCAACAACCAAGGCTCTTGATAGCTTCTGAAACTCGATATTAGATATTTCTAATATCATCTCACAATTATTTTACTCATAAACTAAATAGATCTTATGCATGCATAACTAAAATAGAAAGAAGGAAGAAGAAATTGTTCTTTACATTGATTTGAACGGATTTTGGGCACAAAATTGGACTCCTTCCTACTTTGTTCTTGAGCTCAAAATACAAGGATGATTTCCTAGTTCTTAGAATAAGAACACTCTAATTAGTTGCACCAAGACAATACCCAAAAATCACAAATATTACTACACTAGTATGATTTGTAAGATACCCTTAAAATATCACTGATATGTTAATTACTACTCTTGGTAATATTATTAGTAACCTATGAACATAATTTGATTGAAGCTTCTCAAGCTTATTATTTTAGAGTATGAAAATGGAGAGGTTGAGAGATAAGTTGATTTTCTCAAAATGAGATCAAGTAAGTATAAAAAGAGAAAACACTCCTCTATTCTACCCATGGAGCCGGCACCCTACAAGCATGGGTAAGGGTGAGTTGCTTTTGTTCTAAACAAGATATTAGGTAGGTATCTAGGCTTAGTTTGTTGGAGCTAGTGTCCTCCACAGTTAGTGTGATAACAGCTAAGGTTCACAGGGTATACTTTGTATTATAATCAGTTGATTAACGTTTATCGATAACGGTTGCTTGCTAGATAAGTTTGACGTTATTGTCATACAGATGGCGGTGATCAACTGATCCCTAAAAGTCACACCTAAAGGATGTGTTTGAGAGATGTGATTATTTGAGAAAATAATCATATTGATGCCTTATTAAATGACTAAAAGGTTAGTCGATGTATTTGACTAAAAGGTTAGTCAATGTGATGATGATACGATTATTTAATAACGATTAAATAATGTTAGCTGGTAATTGAATATAAAATGTTATATTTAATCAATGTATATAATGTTGGTCTAAACTAAATGTAAACTGTTATATTTAAGTTGGCGGATATGTATTACACGATATTATTATGATGTATTGGTCCGGCATTACTCGGTATATGTGACGGTCCATTACTAATAATAATTAGAATACATATTATATTATGTACATGTTAAATAAGATGCTAACTACCTAATATAGGTGGAGATAAATAAGGAAACTAGGGTTTTTTGATTTTTGATTCCTTCCTTTTGTTGTTTTCACGGCACAAGTAAAAGAAGTAGGAGAATAAAACACTAGTCTACTCTATTTTGTCACGGTACACACAAGTGAAAGAGAGAAGAAAAATTCTGATTTTTGACTCTCTAATTCATTTTCATATTCATCAGCTACATACACACACAATTAGAAGTAATTTTGGGTATTCGTTCTAGCACGACGAAGGCATTTCTTGAACCATCTTGGGTGTAACAATTAGGAGAATACCTACTTTGTTATTTGTTCTTAGGCCTTTATCTAGGACCGAAGGTTATTTCTTAATATTTTGTTTATATTATGCAATTTCATTTATGACTAGAAATTCATATAGTTATAATTTCATTATAATCCGAAATTTCTAAAGGGATGTAAACCGTTATTTCCTACAAGTGGTATCAGAGCATTTGGCTATGAAATTATTTTATATGTTTTCATATTTGATGAAATATAAGATTAGAAATTTTTGTTTTGTTTTTGTTTCGGCTGAAAGAAGAAAAAAATATTAGGGTTTTTTATGGTGCTGTTCACGGTACTATTCACGGCCAGGGGAAAAAAAAACAAATGGTACTGTTCACGGCACTGTTAAGGCGTGAGGAATTTTTTTTTTTTTGCTTTGTTTTTCCTTTTTGATTCATATATGTTGTTGTTTTAATATGTTAAGATAATAATATAATGAATTTGTTGATATTTTGATTTAATGAGGATTAAATTGAAATGTAAAAGGAATTTGTTTTGGATGTTAAAGAACATTCATTGTGCTAAATTTTTCGGTATGAATATACAAAACAATTATGGTTAGTTGGGTATTTTGATAATCGATTAATCATGAGTTAGATATTCATTTTAAAAGGTTAATTTGAATCATCTAGTTTGTATCAATGTTTAATAATGATTAGATGTTGAATGTTTGTACCGATCAAGTTTTATTAGCATGATCAAATTAAAAAGATTAATTTGTGTTTTTGTTGTTTTTTTTTTAAACCGAGAAATATAAAAAAAAAAAATATTTTTTGTACCTGCTACAGTGAAAAAAAAAATTATTTTTATTTTTGTGTTGTTTATTGCATTATAAAGATAATGTATGTTGATTATTGTTGTGAAAAAGTTCACAATGATAGATACCCTATTATTTTAAAAAGGTTTAAAATAGTGTTGAATTTAATTTATGTTATATCCGATAATATGAATTAAATTGGATTATGGTTGATTAAAATTGTTGTGTGCAATTAAGGAATTGTCACATAATTTTGATTATTTTAAGGTGGTTTGGATAAATTAATCATCATAATTAATGAATTATGTCTTGAATGTTTAATTTATTTTGATGATGCATTTTTGTTATGATGAATGAATGAATGAATGGATGAATGGATTATTTTGGTATTTTTACAAGAGGTTGTAATTTGTATTACTTAGTGTGGCCTTAGTAGATTGTGTTATCGTAATGATGGTAACATGGTCTTTGATGTATTTTGAGATCTCGAATCCCCCCTTTGTAATTTATAATTATAATTTTTAAATTAGAATGTAAATAGGTTTATATTTTGTAATTTTTTAAAGATTGTATTTTTGAGAAGACCAAAGATAGAGATCGGATAGCTCACTCCCTCTACATGGAGCAAGATGGAACATCAAGTCAAGCTTATAGGGTCCATAAGGATGGATTCCAAAGTGTATTTTTGTTCTATTTTGATAGGATAGGCCACACTAGGACTTTGTACTTTGTTTTTCATTTTCCGTTCTTATTGTTTTTCTTTTGCATGATAGCTATTGCATCATATTCCGCCTAAACCAAACCACCTACTACTACTTAATTGCATGAAAATTGACTCATATAGATTGTATGTTAATTATCATGGACATCCAGATGTCACTCAAAATTCTAAAAGCTATCATCTTAAATTATTCATTCTCTAAATGCTAGATCATTCGTTCACTTAAATGAATAAAATTAAAGCTGATGGACCTTCCTCTAACATCCAAAATTGAGATTAGTCTTTATAGGGAAAACTGCTATGACTCCCTTCTTCGTCGGTAGGCATATAGGACCTTACTCTCCATATGATCCCTTCTACGTTGGGTAAGTAGTATGTGTTGACCTATTTTACCTCAACATTATAGTCCGAGTAATATCTCGTGATTATGATGGACTAAAGATAGAATTTACAGAAATTTATCGACCAGGAATTCTAAAAGTAGAATTAGCCAAGTAGTTGGCTTATCAATTTACAGAAATTGAGTCTTGGGATCATTTATATAATACTTGAGGGAGGTCAATTGTATAAATGCAAGAGTCTTCGCATTAATCGGTTTTGCATTAGACTTAATTAAAACGATGAAAATGCTTATTATGTTTTATCTCCTTTCTCGCAGTGTAGCATTCATTTATATCGATAAAACTGTTATAACAATTGGCTGGACATGCTGATGCCCCTATGCCAAGTGCCACGCTCGCACGCGAATCCTGGCTTAAGATGTTCATGGACAATATGAATCAGTACACGCGACTGAAGAATAACGGGTCCAACTTTGCGGACTGGGAGGCTTCATTACGGAATGCTGCCATAGCTGACGGTAAGCTCAAGTACTTGACTGAGCCACTACCGCCTAACCCAGGCCCCAATGCAGGAGCAAATGAATCACTTGCTTATAGTGATTTCGTAATGGAGGCGGGTGCGATAAAGAACGTACTCATCTTTTCAATGGAATCCAATTTGCAAAGACGATTCATTTCCCAAGGTGCAAACAAGATTTTCACCACGCTCACTAACGAGTTCTCAAAAGCACCGCAGATCGTTATGTATGAGCTTACCACTCGCTTCTTTGAAGCGAAATTCCAGAAGGGCCAACCGGTTAGCCCACACATTCTCGATATGATCGAGAATCTCGAAAAACTAGAGGCACTTGATTGCAAAATCAAAGAGAGCGTGGTCATTGACCGCATGCTTCATTCACTTCATGATGGTTTTGCCCAATTCAGGGCAAATTACTATATGAATGATTTGAAGAGAAATCCTCATCAGCTACACTCACTTCTCATACAGACTGAGAAGGATCTGAAATTGAGTGGGAGCCTCAAGCAGGACGTTCTCATGATTGCAAACAAGGGTAAGGGTAAGGGCAAGGCTCAGGCAGACCTAGCTGTAGGGAAGCCGAAGTTTAAGAAGCCAGGAAAGGGCAAGAGTGGGCCTGGTGAGACTAACAGTAGCTCACAAGGCAAGACAAAGAGCAAAGAAAACATGGAGTGCCACCATTGCCACAAGACTGGGCATTGGAGGCGGAACTGTCCCGTGTATGCTGAAGACGTAAAATCAGGTCGCGTCACTCCTGTTGGTACGTCATCTTTTATTCATATGATTGAGATTAACCATGCAAGTTTCGGAACTTGGGTATTAGATACTGGTTGTGGTTCTCATCTGTGCAATCATTTGCAGGGCCTAAGAAACATCAAAACTCTCGAAAAGGGTGATGTGGACCTGCGAGTGGGGAATGGAGCAAGAGTAGCTGCCGTTTCAGTGGGAACATATGTAATCCAACTCCCAAGTGGATTTGAGTTATTTTTAAATAACTGTTACTATGTTCCAGTTTATCTAAAAACATTATTTCTGTTTCCGTACTCGATAAGAACGGTTTTTCATTTGTAATAAAGGATAATAGCTGTATTTTCTCCTTTAACGAAATGATTTATGGTAAAGCAGTTTCCATGAATGGGATTTATGTTTTAGATCAAACCACAGATATATTTCATGTGAGTAATAAAAAGGTAAAGGTTGGTGACAAAGATCAAACCTATCTATGGCATTGCCCTATGGGACACATAAATGAAAAACGCGTGAAGAAGCTCATTGACAATGGGACTATCTCCCCATTTGACTATGCATCATTTGGCACGTGTGAATCATGTCTCATAGGCAAAATGACTCGAATTTCCTTCAAAGGTGTTGGAATGCGCGCTGCTGACCTATTAGGACTCATACATACTGATGTGTGTGGACCTATGTCAATCAACGCTAGAGATGGCTATAGATATTTATCACTTTCACGGACGATTTGAGTAGATATGGATATGTCTACTTAATGAAGCACAAAAGTGAGTCCTTTGATAAGTTCAAGGAATACCAGAATAAGGTTGAAAACCAGCTGGGTAGAAAGATTAAAGCACTACGTTCAGATCGTGGTGGCGAATATCTTTCGAATGAGTTTGATCAACACCTTAAAAACTGTGGTGTCGTACTACAGTTAACTCCACCTGGAACACCTCAATTAAATGGTGTGTCCGAACGGAGAAATCGAACATTACTTGATATGGTTCGATCCATGATGAGTCACACGGGAGTGCCTGATTCATTGTGGGGCTATGCTCTTTTGTCAGCTGCTCTTATACTTAACCGAAGTCCGTCTAAAGCTGTTGACAAGACTCCATTTGAAATGTGGAAGGGAACAGTCCCTACCTTGTCCTTTATTCGGGTTTGGGGCTGCGAGGCTTATGTCAAGTGGAGACACGAGGATAAGCTCGGCCCGCGATCGGTCAAGACATACTTTATTGGTTATCCAAAAGGAATGTTTGGTCATTACTTTTATTTGCCTACCGAACAACGTGTTTTTGTTGCGGCTAGTGCGAAGTTTCTAGAGAAAGAGTTTCTCGAGAACATGACGAGTGATAGAACCTTCGATCTGTCAGAGATTCAAGAACCAACAACCGCGCAACTGATGGAGAAAGATGTTCCTTCATCTTCTGCTGTGGTTAATATTCCTGAGGGACCTAGAAGGTCGGGTATAGTCTCCATACCTCCACGCATACACACAATGGTAGGTAGAGGAGACGATATAACGTGTGTTTGCTCTAGAGTGTAACGAACCCCAACCTATAAATGAGCCATGACTGTTCCGACTCAAGCTATGTGCTTGGGCCATGCACTCTCGAATGGACTCTATGTATTAGAATGACTTATGGGATCTGTTGTGATTTGCCTGTAAGGGTCGGCCTCCTTTCCGTCCGAATGGCTTTACAAGATAAAGCCTCCTTAGGGGGACAACCAGACACCTATAAGGCCGCCTTAGGGGGGTGGCAAAAGGTTTCACTCAAGTGCACGGTTGCACTATGATGACTTTTTGCACCCTAGTCTGCTGTCGTTCCATTCGGAGGTCTTAGCGATTGCCGCTTTTCATGACTATAAAATTTGGCAGATGGACGTGAAAACCGCCTTCTTAAACGGTTATTTGGAGGAGGAGTTGTACATGGTACAACCCGAAGGTTTCATTGACCCCAAAAATCCTAAGAAAGTGTGCAAGCTTAAGCGTTCCATTTATGGACTTAAGCAAGCTTCTCGGAGTTGGAATCATCGTTTCGACCAAGTCATAAAAGAGAATGGTTTCACTCGATCGGTTGAGGAACTATGCTTATATGTCAAGTCGAGTGGGAGTAAAATCGTTTTCTTGATATTGTATGTCGATGACATACTCTTGATAGGGAATGATATTCCTCTCTTATCTTCGGTTAAGGTATGGTTAAAGAACCATTTCCAGATGAAAGATCTGGGCGAGGCACAGCGCATATTGGGAATCTGTATCTACAGAGATAGATCACGACGGATGTTATCACTCAGTCAGGAGTCCTATATAGATAAGATTCTTGAAAGGTTCAGCATGACCAACTCCAAGAAGGGGTATCTTCCAATGACGTCTGGGATGCATTTGAGTAAAGCTCAGGCACCCAAGACATCTGAAGAGGTCGAGCGCATGAGTCGAATTCCTTATGCTTCAGCTATAGGATCGATCATGTATGCCATGATATGCACACGTCCAGACGTGGCATATGCTTTGAGTATGAACAGTCGGTACCAAGGCAATCCAGGTGAAACACACTGGATGGATGTTAAAAACATCCTTAAGTATCTACGGAGGACTAAGGATTGGGTATTGACTTATGGAGGAGAGACTGAGCTTTGCGCAACCGGTTACGCAGATTCTAGCTTCCAAACGGATCGGGATGACTCGAAATCTCAGTCTGGATTCGTATTTACTCTTAATGGCGCTGCGGTTAGCTGGAAAAGCTCCAAGCAGAGTGTTATAGCAGATTCTACGACTGATTCCGAGTACTATGCCGCTTCAGAGGCTGCAAAGGAAGCTATATGGATGCATCAATTCTTACAAGGACTTGCCATAGTTCCTAGTTCGAATGACCCGATCACCATCTATTGTGATAATAGAGGTGCCATCTTCCAGGCTAAGGAGCCTAAGTCTAGCAACAAATCTAGACATGTACTTTGGAAGGCTCACATGATCAGAGATTACGTGGAGCAAAAGGAGATAGTGATAGACAAGATTGCTACGGATGATAACATAGCAGATCCTCTCACTAAACCGTTAAGACATGATAAGCATATATGGCACATTACTTCCATGGGAATTAAATGTGTTCCTGAGCTGTATTAGCTGTTTGTATGAATTAGATACATCTTTTCATATACTAATAATAACTTCATCGTATTGTTTTCATATTTTGTTTTTCATGTGGATTGTATGGACAACATTGAACCCCACAAAGTGAACTGAATAACATTATATGTGTTTTGGTCCGTAATCGCCTACATGAGCTGATAACTCTGGCTATTATATTGTTAAGTCGATTGATGGTGGGTTCAAAGAGCCATAAGTCAAACTGTTGACTGATCGATCACAAATACGAGTTATAAGGATACCTCGTAGGACATTGTAATTCGTGACGACGTTATGGAGTCCTAAATGTTTAACAACATTCGGTTCCAGGTCGTGGATTGGACGTCCATAGTGTTTCTAGAGTCGATTCTTTTGACTATCGACTGTCTCTTGAGATTAAGGCAGTTTTTGGGTGACTTTGGTTTCTTTCTCACGGTCGACCGTAA
>JAIUZE010016928.1:0-43482 GCA_022085475.1 Heliosperma pusillum
AGTCATCCAATGATCAATCATATAATCATTCATCCAAACATAACGACACAATGACGACATCTCTCACGGTAAATGAAACGCACTAGCACCGTGTACATGGCAAGTATGATTAAAAGGCATCCACGGGATAAGACGTTTCTCTGAACGCATACATGATGCTACATTTCGTATATGTAGACTAATTTCTTCCTGGTAGGACGACGATAATAATACGGTCCTAGTTCAAACCTGGCCAGACTCACGGGATAAGACATTTCCCGATTCGACATGTGGTAAGACGTTCCACATCCAAGACTCGGTCAATCATAGACGCCGAGTACCCCAAATTCGGTTAACCTTCACGAAAGAGGCGGAAAAGAGCACAAGCCTCACAACAAGCGGTACGCTACATGCAAATAACACCACCTCGCAAGTACACAACATTTGACGGCTGGGTCGATCAACGCAATGCGTTCGCCTCCAACAACGTCGTCGTATGCCCACTAACACATGCAATTAAGCAGTAGGATACCTCCCCGTTCCGACATTCCAGCCTTACGAACGTGGAGGTAGCCAAGGGAATGAGAGTACAAAGCACAAGACAAAATAGTGCTCAAACCGTAACGTTTGTAAAAATCGACTCCAAGTGAGAACATACTAAAAACCGTCACAAAACATGAGAATAGGGAATCATATAACTTTAAATATGATAAACATGAGTCAATACATAGATCACCTCTCCAAAACAACGTTGTTTGGAACCCAACGAAAACAAGGGTCCACTTCAAACGGTCATAACTAGAGTTCTAGACACGAAAATGCAGAAATTCCAAATGGAGGTGATAGCTTATCCTCTTACGGTTCCAACGGGATGTCACACGCCCAAAACAAGCAAGTAACGAAGGAGATATGATCAGTTTACGAAAAGGGGTCTGTGCAGGAAAATTTCGGTCGGCAGCGAGTGACGCAGCCTGCGTCACCACGACACAGCCTGCGTCACCACGACGCAGCCTGCGTCACCACGACGCAGCCTGCGTCCTATTCGGACAGGAACGAGTCACACAATCTCCACAATTTCACTTAAGGCATAACACAAATATCATCTATCATCACAATTCATCAATTCTCATATCAATTAACAACTAACAACAACCAACAACAACAACAACACAAGTCCTAAGCATACTAACCATAATCTGAATACGGTTTCTATCCTAGAAATCACATAAAACACGTAAATGATATCGAGTAACCCTTCACCGTTACCTTTTCGCGTCTTTAAACGGTTTCTAAACCTTCCTAGTCTCCACCTACATACAATTAGATAATAGAAGATGAATATCATTCACCTTGAGAAAGACGGATAATTTAAAAAGCGAGAAAGACGGTAATTTTATTACCAATACGGATAGAGGAAGCTAAGAGGGGAAGAATAAGACGAACTTACGTGAATTTGAACAAGAAATGAAGGCGTAGCGATGATTCGAAGATGGATGAAAATGGAGGCAAGGTTTTGGGTTTCTTAGAGAAGAAGAAATGAATTTGAGTTGTGGGAAATGAATTAGGTTTAGGGTGAGGAAGGGAGTATATGAGGGAAAAAGTCAACGAAAGTCAAACTCGCCTTAAGACGGGATTCTCATGGAATCTCGCGGAAATTCCAAATACGAACTCGGAAATTCTAAATTCGACTCGGAACATAAAATTCTATATTAAAACTTAAATTTGCTGAAAAGTATCCGTAAAATATTTTCACTAGAAAAATAGGATACATTTCCGGGTGTTACAATCACCCCACCTTTTAAAAAGTTTCGTCCTCGAAACTTGAGAGTAGAAAACAAATGTATCAAGGACAAGAATCGGTTTTAACAAATTAACAAGAAAGCTTTTACAAGGAAACATTTATGAAACGAGGTTCTTCTCGAAAAGGGTTTAAGGAGAATTTTCATAAGAGCGAAACTCTATTTACGGATCACAAGAATGCTCGCCGCGAACGAGAACTCTAATTATCCAAAATCAAATCAATGTCAAATTAGTGAAATCGAAATTCAAAACAACGTTAGTAAGTGCAGGACTAGTTATCAGACGTCTCCAATAACAAGTGCAAACATCCAACCAAACGCAAAATCCAAATATAAAAGCGAAAGAAATATATTTTCTCCAAAAAGGAGGTACAAAAACCCTCTTTAGACTTCTTTGAAAAGTTAAATTAGGAAAGCAATATGGAAATTCGAAGGTTTTCTCAAAGATAAAGTCAAAACAACACGACATTACACGTACATAGAGCGACTCGAACATAAAAATCACAAATCACGATAACAAAATATATACAAAACACGCAAAAACAAAACAAATCGAACTCTTAGGGATATGAAGAATCACGATGAAGTCCGCACGAAGATCTACAAGAACTCGATAGTACTAACTCTACTGATACTCTAATCCTCAAGAGAATGAAATTTTCCCAATTTGCAACTCATCATTTTCAATCATCAGAATTCTTACAAAAATATTTCAAAATCCTGAAACTTCGAGTAACAAATCCCAATTATTCGAATCCAATTAGAATCTACTAAGGTCCATCGGCATGGTAGACTCCACAACTAACAATCCACATGAAAGATTTATTACGCACTCTAATCTTCTTAGCTCCATCAAAACTCTTACTAGCAACTACCAACAAAATATTTATCTATGGAAGCATGATCGCTAACAACCACAAAGTAAATGACTTACCATGAAATCCTTTAATCCAATTTACTTCAAACTCATTATCCTAAATTTGCAATGAACTTTCTCATCTTCGAAAGTCAAAACACAATCAAAGCAACAAACATAATTATCTAAGATTCAACTAGCCACATCCAAAGTCTCACGACAAGGGAAAATCCACAATCTATTATCGCTATAAGGATTCTTTAATAAGCCATAACATCCTTAATTCTATCATTACTACGCTCGAAGCCTCAAATATAAATTGTCACATTAGCAAACTATGGTGATTATAATCCTCAAGATAAATGAGTTCACCATTCTAACTCTATATTCCATAATAACCGAGCACTCACTATCCAAAGCTTGCAACGAACATTTCTCAATCTCGAACTATGATTCCTTAAGTATAAAAGAGAATTACTAACTCCAAACCACAAATGGCCAATTACTTGGCAATCAGACAACCATTCAAATCATCTAGTTCATCTAAAACTCAATATGAATCGATTTTCATTTACGACAATAATCCTCAATCCTTGGGTACCGGCTTAATTACCTTAAAGCAAAGTCTCCTTTAGAATCCATCAATTAGAGACATCAAATTCCCAAATGACATACCAAGCAACCGCTATAATACCCAACAACAACGAACTATTATCATGATCAACTCAATTCTCAAAATGACACTACAATACGAAGCTCCAAATCTAAAACCACTAAGGGGGATACATTATCACTATTAGGATTCATCCTAAAGCTTAAGTCCTATTTCCCATGATGTAATACAACATGAAATTTCCTCAATCCAAAGACACATATTCTAACTAAAGAATTCCAAAATACATTACACTTACTCTCTGAGCCTTACAAAGGGATATCCAATCCACTAGAGAAAAGATGAAGGAGCAACGAGATAGAAGACGATACGGAAACTCAAGGAGAACCCGAGAATAATTAAAGCACGAGATTATAAGAGAGGAACGCTTGAAAACAACGAGGTCAAGGAAGAGACAAAACAGATAGCAGAGGTATGAAGATTTCTGAGTAAGAAATAAGATACGAGCATGCATTTTCTTAAAGATCAATCTTGACAAAAACATTCAAGAATGGAAATGGAAAGGGATGATGGCACGAGTAAAGGTTTAAGGTTTAATCCACAAAATTGTAAAGCAACTCATCCCAAATAAAGGTCTCTTACAAGGGACCATCGTACCACAATCATCAAAGTAAGGTACACCTAGATTTGATAAATCGACTACAACCCAATTCATCCACCCTTTCATATAACACAGATTCCCAATTGCGGAATTGCAACTCAAGCATAGTAACATTCTCTCAACTCCATAATTTGTCACATTCCCAAAGGTTTCAAAAACCGAAGAACCAATAAGGAATTCTCCATACTAATCTCTTTTCAACTCCTCCAGCCCACAAGGTAGAACACCGAACAAAACGTCATTATCAACATCATATAGCCCACAAGTTCATTATTAACAATGTACAACCTCAAGTCAAACATCATCATTAACGTCCCAAGCTATTTCCATCATAACTCACATCATAATCCTCAAGTAATATGGTTCAACTTACCGAAACCTTACTACTTCAAACGAGTCTCCGATACCATAAGATAAGATCATATCTTTAAATCCAAGAGTTATAGCCAAATGCTTTCCACCAAGCCTATACTCACAAACACACAATATGAAACCACAAGACGTCACTTAATCACAAAAGTATTTCGCACCTCAAGATATCATTCAAAGCTTCCTATTTACACCAGTTAGACCTATCGTAAGCATGGTCTTCAAAACAATAATAAACTTCCAAGTCCAAAAGACTAAATTTCTAATGAGTTAAGAAGTCATAGCCAACTCATTCAACCTTACACCATCGAATATCATGAACTATTCACACATGAGTCATGGCATGCATTTAGGATTAAAATCATCGAACTTATCTTACCACCCTTTCTTAGAGATACAACCAATCATCAATATAGGGTGAATTTAGATCTACACCATTTTCCTCAAATCACAAATTCATTCTAACAAACACTAATATTCCACAAAATTCAAAGTTCTTCCGACCAAGTATAATATACCACAAACAAATGGGTATGGCATCCACAAAAATGTTACAAGAGGAAGGTAAGGATACCAATGGTAAGATGGAGGAACTATCAAGAGTAATTTATAAGAGGCAAACAAGATTGAAGAGAAAGAAGCACCTCGATTGAAGGAAGAGAGCATAATACATTAAGGACGAGAGAATTCATAGATGAGGAAGAAATACACTTCAATTAGGCTTGTCAATCTTCAATCTTCGGTAGCGGATACTCCTTCTAGGTAACACATGATCCACCTCAAAACGGTAGATACAAACAAGCATAACATCACTCAACACAATCAAACAAACAAGTTAGAACCTAACAAACATCAAGTACACCACACACTACCACCTTAGGTCCTTAAGTCTACCCATCTCTCATTTATTATTTCAAGGTAAAGCAGTTTAAGTTTAGGGTTCACGTGTGTGCGTCGGGAGCGATAAAGCTCTGATACCAACTGTGACAACCCTCGCGAATGCGGAAATATAAAACATACAAGCATGTGAAACAATATGCGGAAATATGAAGTTTTAAAAACTTTTATACATGCAAGATAGATAATACGAGGAGTGTCAAAAAATTAAAAACTAAGTACGAAATACAACAAAGAGACGGGGTCTCTCAAAATGTTAGCAAAGAACAAGTGTTTAGCAAAACTAGCTAAAATCGTCTAGAGGTGAAAACTTCCAGGGACAACGCCCGCTAGCTCACACCCGAACCCAAAATAGCATAAGCAAAAAGCCATCCATGCAAGCAACCTATTCATTCATGAAAAACATGAACGCCACAATCAGTGGGGAGTAACTCCGGGTTCTCCCAGCCATATCACATTAAACGTACATAGAAGGAAATACAAAAGTAAAATCAGGCATATATAGATATACATGTGAGATACGATAAGGATAGATAGGCAATTCGATAAATAATGATAAGAGCATATGGAATACAAATCTGAATCCATCATGTTATTCAAAGACTCGGGGAAGACACTCTTAGGCAACCGAATACGCTCACTAGGGCTTGCATCTCACCGTTAGCGGTATAAGTTTGATAAGATTGAGACTCGACAACCAAACCATGCCAAGTCATTCAATGATCAATCATATAATCATTCATCCAAACATAACGACACAATGACAACATCTCTCACGGTAAATGAAACGCACTAGCACCGTGTACATGGCAAGTATGATTAAAAGGCATCCACGGGATAAGACATTTCCCTGAACGCATACACGATGCTACATTTCGTATATGTAGACTAATTTCCTCCTGGTAGGACGACGATAATAATACGGTCCTAGTCTAAACCTGGCCAGACTCTCGGGATAAGACGTTTCCCGATTCGACATGTGGTAAGATGTTCCACATCCAAGACTCGGTCAATCATAGACGCCGAGTACCCCAAATTCGGTCAACCTTCACGAAAGAGGCGGAAAAGAGCACAAGCCTCATAACAAGCGGTACGCTACATGCAAATAACACCACCTCGCAAGTACACAACATTTGACGACCGGGTCGATCAACGCAATGCGTTCGCCTCCCAACAACGTCGTCGTATGCCCACTAACACATGCAATTAAGCAGTAGGATACCTCCCCATTCCGACATTCCAGCCTTACGAACGTGGAGGTAGCCAAGGGAATGAGAGTACAACGCACAAGACAAAATAGTGCTCAAACCGTAACGTTTGAAAAAACCGACTCCAAGTGGGAACATACCAAAAACCGTCACAAAACATGAGAATAGGGAATCATATAAGTTTAAATATGATAAACATGAGTCAATACATGATACATAAACATTATAACAAGTTTATGAAGCATTATGAATAAAAACATAGATCATCTCTCCAAAACAACGTTGTTTGGAACCCAACGAAAACAAGGGTCCACTTCAAACGGTCATAACTAGAGGTCTAGACATGCAAACGCAGAAATTCCAAATGGAGGTGATATCTTATCCTCTTACGGTTCCAACGGGATGTCACACGCCCAAAAACAAGCAAGTAACAAAGGAGATATGATCATTTTACGAAAAGGGGTCAGTGCAGGAAAATTTCGGTCGGCAGCGAGTGACGCAGCCTGCGTCACCACGACGCAGCCTGCGTCCTATTTGGACAGGTACGAGTCACACAATCTTCACAATTTCACTTAAGGCATAACACAAATATCATCTATCATCACAATTCATCAATTCTCATATCAATTAACAACTAACAACTAACAACAACCAACAACAACAACACAAGTCCTAAGCATACTAACCATAATCTGAATACGGTTTCTATCCTAGAAATCACATAAAACACGTAAATGATATCGAGTAACCCTTCACCGTTACCTTTACGCGTCTTTAAACGGTTTCTAAACCTTCCTAGTCTCCACCTACATACAATTAGATAATAAAAGATGAATATCATTCACCTTGAGAAAGACGGATAATTTAAAAAGCGAGAAAGACAGTAATTTTATTACCAATACGGATAGAGGAAGCTAAGAGGGGAAGAATAAGACGAACTTACGTGAATTTGAACAAGAAATGAAGGCGTAGCGATGATTCGAAGATGGAGGAAAATGGAGGCAAGGTTTTGGGTTTCTTAGAGAAGAAGAAATGAATTTGAGTTGTGGGAAATGAATTAGGTTTAGGGTGAGGAAGGGAGTATATGAGGGAAAAAGTCAACGAAAGTCAAACTCGCCTTAAGACAGGATTCTCATGGAATCTCGCAGAAATTCCAAATACGAACTCGGAAATTCTAAATTCGACTCGGAACATAAAATTCTATATTAAAACTTAAATTTGCTGAAAAGTATCCGTAAAATATTTTCACTAGAAAAATAGGGTACATTTCCGGGTGTTACAAACGTGACCATTAGGTGGTTCTCAAATGTCCCATTTCAACATCGTCACAAAACTCGAGTCAAATTTGAAACCACTTACGATGTGAGATGCGTTATGGCTGATGAGGATCTCCTTTTCATTGTCGAGTAATGCTCCTGCATCACTATTGATCGAATCCGAAAGAGGAAGGTGAATTGAGTATTAAAAACTAGCCCCACTTTCTCTATTTATATGATGTATAATTAATTACTTGATTTTATTAAGTAAAATCAACCAATTAATTAATCAATGAATTATGTGGGTAACGAAATAAAGAAATAAAGAGGGACATAAGAGATTTTTGAAGTGGCTCAGTTTCACAATAAACCTACGTCCACTATTCTCGATTAATAATTCTTAGTACCTCTCTACGGATTACAAAAAATATCAACCCACTTGTATAATCAACTATGATTATAACTTAGATTGAGTATCACTAAATACTCTATACTATTCTACGTTAATAAGAATGTACAATATAACTCACAAAGATTCTCGTTAAAGAATAAGTAAGATTATGTGATGTACTATTATCCAATAACGTATTTCACTCGAGTGATTGACAAAGATTGATGCTTGACTTTTTTCGAAACAAACCATAAAAATAATAAATATTTTGCTCAAAGTTTGCTTTAAATCAATTTGTAAAATTCTCTCAAATGTGCATAAACGTCTAGTTGAATGTTTGAGATCAATGGAGTATTTATAGTAGAAGCATAGGACCGGTAAACTCTAAACCCTAGCTTTTTCTTTACGAAAGATACTTATCTTTTATCTTAAAATATTGTTGTGAAAGTATGTTTTAAAACCCTAGTTTGATCCAAACAGTAAAACGTGCCAAAGAGGGCGTTTTCCTCTTCTTCACGCAACCCTAGGTTGTTGTCCATATGCACGCAACCCTAGGAGGCACAAACCCTAGGTATTTCGAAACCCTAGGTGGCACCACCACTAGGTGGGCTTATTAGGTTAACAACAAAATGAGATAGAATGTATTAGAAACCATAGGTAGCATGACAACCCATAAGTTGTATTATTAACCAATAACATTTCATAAATACATTAACGATATAAAACTTTTGATAAATATAAAATACTCTTTCTCTTTTTGAAAACATTTAAAAGGTTTTGTTTCCAAAATCTTGCATCAATATCGCCATTCAAAGTTATAGGTGAAATAGCTATAACTTTGAACTTAGTATGTAAAGTTATAAGTGAAATAGTTATAAATATACCTACATAAAAATCACGCTAATGAAATACTTGCCGGATGACGACCTATACTATCTAATCTTCACAAAGATCTTCAGTATACGGATCATCGCTTTATCTTGATCACAAAGACCCTCCATCTTGAGTCTTGTGTTATTCGAAGTAGATCTTGCTTGAATTATTTCTTCAATGTTATGACCAGAATAGTTATAACTTTGCATATGAACCTCCAAATTTATACCTCAAGCTCCTATAACTTTGTCTCACTGAAATCTTCAAAGTTATGCCTCAAGCTCGTATAACTTTGATCACCTTACTTGTAATTGTTGTTAGCTATAATAAGACTAAAGCACACAATTACATGCATATGATATATCAATTAAATCAAATCTATCAATTAACCACATTATCAAATACATACAATTGTCATTATCAAAACTATACCAAAGGTCTAACAAATTCCCCTTTTTTGATGTTGACAAGTCTCTTATGATTTGTGACTAAGTTTAGTTCCCCCTCAACAAAATACTACCAAAGTTATAGTAACGTTGATCGCAAGAACATTAACAAACTAGACAAAGTTATAACTTGAAAGACTTTAAGAGATAACGGGTCTTGACAAGGAGCAAGCTTAAGCAAAGACTCAAATCATATCATTTCTACTTCCCCCTCTTGGCATCATTGAAAAGACAAGAACAAAGATATAAAATTAATAGAATAATATACTCCAAGGCAAGAAATAGATATGCAAATACGCAATACTAAACAATTCATAAGCAAGCAAAATCAAGTATGTAGTGTCAATTAAACAACAAACCCCAAGAAAGGATAGTTTAATGCCAATGGGCCAAATAAGTGTAAGCCAAAATGGGCCGAATTGACAAATAGAATAAGTAGTTCAAGTGAAAACAAACCAAGATGATAAAAACTAAGGCATATGGGGAGGACGAGGGATGGTAGGGTTGACATAACCGGGTCTGGTACGGTACTCAATGGTGTCAAGACGATCAAAGTATTTCTTAACATGAGTGGCTTACGCGGTGAGGCACGCATCAAAGTTTCAGACCTTCATGGATAGAGCCTTCATCGCATCATAGATAGTGTGCATCCCATCTCTCATCTCCGCACCACTCTTCACCAATGCACCTCCTTGTCTTACCAAGAATTGCATCCGATCCCGTTGCCTAAAACGTTCTTGCCGGACATCCAACACATTCCTTTCAATTTTGGAAAAGTGACATAAATCTCCGACATCCAAGCCTTCAACTTGTCACTCACAACCGACTCACCATGGTCACGGTTTGAGCTAGGAGTGCCCACCCAGGTTACGGTTTCTACCGTTTTTGTCATAACATTACCAAGAATTTTGTCTTGCACATCAAGGCGCTCCATTACCTTCCCCATAAACGCATCCAATTTGGATTCAACATATGAAAAATCAACACCAATCGGTTTATCAACAACCGAACAACCGTTTGCTTGAAATACCAAATCCGGACCCACGGCCGCTATTTACATGAATTTTAAATAAGTGACAGGGTTGTCGCATACCCTAATCAAAGATAAATAACCAAGACTAGGCTAACAACAAATTAATGTAATTAGGGAAGTAAGGGGTCGATCTCGGGGAGACGGGAGATACTTGTGAATAGTTATGGTTAGAACTCTACCTTGTACGTGAAAGTTCATAGACCCTAATTAGACTCCTCTAATTAGTTACTAAATTACTTGTTAATTTAGTGTTTAATAAAGATCTATGTAGCATGCATGCAAATTAAAATGCATAATAAAAAGTAAGAAGAAATTTCCTTACATTGGGAAATTTCGGTTTATATGGGCACAACAAGAAACACCTTTCTTGTTGTTCTTGTGCTAGAAAGAAATAGATGATCCTCCTTGTAATCTTCAAACTAGAAGACCTCCTTTTAGATGCACCCAAGAGAGAACCCAAACTTATCACTTAGTTTTTGACTAGAAAACACAAGTGAAAAGATGAACTAATATTAGATTTTATTACTACTCTAGTAATAGGAAAATATTAGTATTTGAGAGGTTTTTAGAGAGATGAGGATTTTAGTGAGATAAGCACAAAATAAGAATGAACAAGCAACAAAAATGAACAACAAAGTTGTCCTTTTAAGGACACTATGGTCCGGCCATCATGGCCTATGTGGCCTCTTATTTTTGCTTAAAATAATCCCATGCAAATTGGTTGAGTGTAGATGTGAGTAAGGTTATGATCATGTGTCATAAACATGACATGATAACAAGATGTAGTGTAATACAAGAAACAACAATCATCATGTTGTACACTACCAATTTTCGGCACCCACTAGTGTCATGTGGTCCATTTTGATTTTTGATATTTGTCCCACAAATACTTATAATCATATGATTAATTATCTTGTATAATTAAGAGTTAATTTGATCATATAACAATTATATGACTCAAATTAATAAATAATATACACTTAACTTTTAAGTGATATTTTATCATTATATCAATATATAATGGGTCCCACAATGCCTAGTTAGTTTATTTTACAACTCCTTGTAAATATAATTAACTAATCACCTCTACCTCAAATTATATGCATAACCTCAACTAATTTAATGAGTTAACTATTAATCATTAAATTAAATCTTATTTAATCGTATTAAAATAAGACGTAAAATTTATTCAGTCAATTATCGTATAATTGACTAATAAACTTATCCGGAATGAGTTCGTAACTCAATTTCCAATAATTAACTCTCGTAACTAAACATATATCAAATATATATATATAAAGTACTAATTAATATGTATCCTATACAAATAATTAGATTTCTGTTTGGGTCTCATCCTATAGGTGTGACCGAAAGGGGTCAGTTGATTACCGCCGTCATACGACAATAACGTCTAACTCTAGTCAGCTGACCGTTATCGATTTACGTTAATCAACTGACGTGGAGTATCAAAATACTAGTCATCCCACTAATATTCCAAAATGAGATTTATAATATAAATGCACTATTGTGGAGGACACTTGCTCCAACAATCTCCCACTTGTCCGATACAAGTTGTGCATGTAGTCACACTATTGCGGAGGACTCCTACTCCCACAATATCTCCCACTTGTCTCGACAAGTTGTGTGCTACCAATTCTCTTGTCACTTTAGCGTCACATCCTCCCACTCATCGCAAGGTGTCTTTCAGGTCGCACTTGCGATTGGAAAAATAAATTGAGTGGTTTTCTCGATCTGGAGAGTAACTGTCTGACCGGAAAATCTACCATAGATCTCTTCCGAGCGTGGCCACGCATTTCCAGTCACTACTCCTCGAGTGGCCCGAAGATGTTAATACCCAACGTGGGTGGACAATTCCTGTTGACCCAACTTACACTGTATAATGCAAATCACCATGACCCAGTAGATGCCCATCGGCCTCCTTTCACGGCACGACCTAGGACAAAAACCAAAGTCAATCGGAAAATACACCGACTCAGGTAAATGGTCGCCAGTCTAAAGAATCGACTCATAGGAATATAATAGAAATCCCCGCCACGACCAGGCTTCAACAATTTTGATAAGGGACTCTATCATGGTCACTGTCCGACAGAGTGTCTCTACAGTCTGTCTATGTAAACGATCAGTCATCTCCATGACTCCATGGTGCTGAACCAACCATCGATCGACTTACAATCTAGTCATTGCGAGACGTCACCTTATGCAAATGACTAGGGACAATTACTAAGTTCATCATGTTCACTTGAATTGGGTTCAACCTTTCTTATAACCAATTCGGACAAAACAAAGTAATAAAATTTAGTCAATACTAAATAAAAGAGCTCATATAAAACTCGAACAATGAATGCAATTATCATATATGTAAACATTGATACAACATTCAATTATTACATATCACATAATCTAGAGGAATTCAGGAACTCGTCTTAATCCCATCGAGACGACATGACTGTCATGTTTAGCCTTTGTAAGAGGCTTGGTTAGAGGATCAGCGATGTTATCGTCTGTCCCAACCTTACATACATCTATTTCCTTCCTCTCCACGTAATCTCTAATTACATGGTATTTCCTAAGTACATGTCTAGACTTGTTACTAGACTTGGGCTCCTTTGCTTGAAAGATAGCCCCACTGTTATCACAATACATCGTGATGGGATCTGTGGCAGTAGGGACTACTCCTAGTCCTTCCAAGAACTGCCGAATCCACACAGCTTCCTTTGCAGCCTCTGATGCCGCGAGGTACTCAGCTTCTGTTGTAGAATCCGCAGTCACGCTTTGCTTGAAGCTCTTCCAGCAAACGGCTCCTCCATTCAACATAAAGACATAGCCGGATTGGGATTTTAAATCATCCCTATCAGTTTGGAAACTAGCGTCCGTGTAACCCTTTACACGCAACTCAGTCTCTCCTCCAAACACCAAGAACGAATCTTTAGTCCTTCGTAAGTACTTAAGGATGTTCTTTACGGCTATCCAGTGACTCTCACCTGGATTGGCTTGATAACGACTCGTCATGCTCAAAGCATAGGCGACGTCAGGGCGAGTGCACATCATAGCATACATGATTGACCCAACTGCTGAAGCATAAGGGATCAACTTCATGCGTTCAATCTCCTCGGTGACGGTAGGACTCTGGGATTTACTCAGAGTGATACCATGACCTATTGGAAGAAAGCCTCTCTTAGAGTCTTTCATTTTGAACCGATCAAGAATCTTATCTATATAAGCTTCTTGACTTAATGCTAGTATCCTCTTGGATCTATCTCTATAGATCCGGATACCCAAAATGCGTTGTGCCTCTCCCAAATCCTTCATCTGGAAATGTTTCCCAAGCCACTCCTTGGTAGAAGTAAGCATTGGTATGTCATTCCCAATGAGAAGTATGTCATCCACATACAAGATAAGGAAAGTAACTTTGCTCCCACTAAACTTCATGTATAAACATGGTTCCTCGACACTTCGAGTGAATCCATTTTGTTTAATTACATGATCGAAGCGATGATTCCAACTCCTTGATGCTTGCTTAAGACCATAAATGGATCTCTTAAGTTTGCATACCTTCTTAGGGTTGGATTTATCCTCAAAACCTTCAGGTTGTGTCATGTACACTTCCTCTTCTAGAATCCCATTCAAGAAGGCGGTTTTGACATCCATTTGCCAAATTTCATAGTTATAAAATGCGGCAACCGCTAAGAGAATCCTAATGGATCGAAGCATAGCGACTGGGGCAAAAGTTTCGTCATAGTGTAAACCATGAACTTGAGTGAAGCCTTTTGCCACCAATCTAGCTTTGTAGACATCAATATGTCCATCTATGCCATTCTTGATCTTGTAGATCCACTTGCACTGAAGAGGTCGTACCTTCTCAGGTAAGTCTACCAAGTCCCATACTTGATTTTCGTACATAGAATCCATTTCGGATTGCATGGCCTCAAGCCAATGCGTGGAGTTGGGACTAGAAACGGCCGACTTGTAGGTTGTGGGTTCATCACTTTCAAAAAGTAATAAATCACCATCTCCCTCGATACATCCGAGGTAACGATCAGGTTGAAAACTAATTCTACCTGACCTTCTAGGGACAATAACCGTTTCAGACGAGGAGGGAACGTTTTCCTCCACTTCATTTTCGGTTTGTGGCTCTCGAACTTCGTCAAGTTCGAATTTTCTCCCACTCTGCCTTTTAGAAACGAAATCGCTTTCTAGAAAGACAGCATCACGAGACACAAACACTTTGTCCTCATGACGGTTGTAGAAGTAATATCCACGAGTCTCCTTAGGATATCCTACAAAATAACATTTGTCGGATCTGGGTGCGAGCTTGTCATTAGACTTCTCATGAACAAACGCATCGCAACCCCAAATTTTCATAAACGACAAATAAGGAACCTTTCCTTTCCATATTTCATATGAAGTCTTATTGGCCGCTTTAGTCGGGCTACGATTTAGTGAAAATATTGCGGTTAAGATGGCAAATCCCCAAAATGAGTCAGGAAGCTCTGTAAGACTCATCATCGACCGAACCATATCTAATAAAGTTCGGTTTCTCCTTTCAGACACACCATTTAATTGTGGTGTTCCAGGAGGAGTCCATTGTGATACTATACCGCAATCTTTTAGGTGTGAATCAAATTCATAATTTCGATATTCACCACCACGATCAGATCGTAGGGTTTTTATCTTCTTATTCAATTGGTTTTCCACTTCATGTTGAAACTCTTTGAACTTTTCAAAAGCTTCATTCTTATGCCTCATTAAGAAGACGTATCCATATCTAATCAAATCGTCGGTAAAAGTAATAAAGTACTTGTAACCACCTCTAGCTAGGAGAGTCATTGGGCCACATACATCGGTATGTATAAGGCCTAATACTTCACTTGCTCGTGTCCCTTTTCCCGTAAAAGGAGAACAAGTCATCTTGCCCAAAAGACAAGATTCGCATTCACCATAAGATTCGTAATCAAATGGTTTGAGAAGTTTCGTTGAAACAAGTCTCTTTATGCGTCGTTCGTTTATATGACCTAAACGACAATGCCAAAGGTATGATTGATTAGGTTCACCTAATTTGAGCTTCTTGCTTTCTACATGATATATTTCATTAACATTATCAAGAACATAAATACCTCCAATAGAGATGGCTTTACCATAAAACACATCATTAAAAGAAAACGAACAACTATTGTTCTTGATTACAAAAGAGAAACCCTCCGCGTCAAGTACGGAAATGGAGATAATGTTCTTTGTCAAGGAGGGTACAAAATAACAATTATTTAAATACAACTCAAGACCACTAGCTAAGGTTAATACATAAGTTCCTACAGAGACGGCGGCAACTCTTGCTCCATTCCCCATTCGTAGGTCCACATCACCCTTGGCTAGTGCTCGCACGTCCTTCAGCCCCTGCAAGTGATTACAAAGGTGAGAACCACATCCAGTATCAAATACCCAAGTGGAAGTGCAAGCATAGTTAATATCTATCATATAGAGAGAAGAGAGGATTATACCTGACGGTGTCACACATCCGTCCTTCTTATCCTTCAAATACTTGGGACAATTGCGTTTCCAATGTCCCTTGCCTTTACAATAAAAGCATTCGGCTTCGGCGTGCTTCTTACCCTTAGCCTTGGCATTGCTATTCATAATAGCTTTGCCCTTTCCCTTTCCTTGCTTCTTAAATTGGGCTTTGGCTTTTCCCTTCCCCTTTTGAACCCCTAGCTTTAAGTTCTTCAATCTCATTGAAAGAACATCCTTTTGCTCACTCCCACTTGCTTCCATATCCCTTTCGACTTGGGTAAGGAGAGCATGGAGCTTGTGAAAGCTCTTATCCATGCCATGCATGTTATAGTTTGCCCTAGCTTGGGCAAACTTGGGAGGAAGTGAGTGAAGGATGCGGCCAACCGCTAGCTTCTTAGGAATTTGACCCCTAGACGATCTAGAGTGTCAACATGTTCCACCATCTTAAGCACATGTGGGCCAACCTTTTGGCCCTTCTCTAGCTTGGCTTCAAAAAGCCGAGTCATAGCATTGTATTGGCGAATCTCGGGTGATTGAGAAAAAGCCAATGTCACCCTAGAGAATATCTCATATGCTCCAAGGGTGATGTATTGTTGCTTAAGGGTTGAGGACATCGACCAAATCAAGACCATCTTGACGTCGTTTGCTACCTTAAGGTATTCCTCATAGGCGGCTTTGGCCGCATTAGTGGCTCTTGGGCCGGGTTCATTGGGTGGTGCCTCGGTCAAGTAGCGCAAAACGTTATCCGATAACGCCGCACTCTTGATCGTTTGCTCCCACTCGACGAAATTAGTTCCATCGTCTTTTAAGATGCATTTGTCCATAACGGACCTTAGCCATGAGTCTTTTCCTAGTTGAACGGTGTTGTTATTGTTTGCCATTGCGAATTATGAATAACTACAACAAAATTAGGAAATATTAACATTCATTGTTTTAATCAATTTTACTTGTATAAACAATTTAAACAAGTCACTCATATAATGACCCCTCACGAAATTATATAAGCGATTCCGAGACCCGCATTTTAGACAAAAGAACATGTTATGCAACTTTTATGTAAAAGACGGTAAGTCAACTTTTGACTAATTCTACTCCTAGAACTCTCGGTCGACGGATTTCAATTAAAACCATCTCCTAGTCCCAAGATAACGCTTATCTTGTTGAGTCCAACCCAATTTAGGCGTGTGATCGTATCACCCTACTTACCCGAGGTAAAAAGGTCCACGTTGTGGTTGTTCTAATTAACACGGGGTTCATAGGTGCTTCAATTGGTAAGGCTAAATCTCAATTCCTTTTTAAGTTATGTGAGAGGTCTTGCCAATTTTAGTTATTAATTCCCTATAAGTGAACTAAGTTGGTGAATTTTGAATAACGTTGAATTGACAATCGATAAATAAAACGCATGTTGGTGATTTTGGCATGTGCGGAAAAATAAAGCAAGCAATCAAATTAAATCCTAGTATGGCCACCTAGCTAATCTAATTAACTAGATGATTACAAATCGGAAACCAACTCCTTGGTCCCTTGCCTCTTCTTGGAACGCCTTCCAATATGGCACCGTCTTTTGGAACACCGACTTTGGGAATCACCGTCTTCACAATAAATAATTACAAAAATACAAATGAATACATAGCAAATTCCTATTATACATTTGATCTATAAAATGAAATTATTAATTATTACAAAACGGCGATACGAAATCGCAATAAATTACAACCAAATCGGTATTCCCTTACATTACGGGTAATACCAATTAAAATAATCTAGGCCATACTAGGTACAACTTGCAATAAAATAAATAAATGACATTCATTCATTCAACAACATAAATAAAAATGCTGTAAAATCATGCCAAAATCACCCTCAACGCTTGTCATGTTCATTCTAGCTCGGTTCTTACGAATTTTATCGATTTTTATCTACTAAAAATCAATAATCAACACTTAAATCGTATTTAAGCTCAAACTAATTATCTAAACTGATTTAGAACACAAAATTAGTCCCCACTAATTTCACTTGTATTTAATTAGTTTGATTTGATCGCATTTGCTATTTAAAGAGGTTTAATCATAACTTTTATGAATTAAACCCAAAATAAAATGAAAAATCATTAAAATTGAAACCAAAAATATTTGTACATACTGGAACACTTCCAGGAACCTCAAGAACAAAAAACATTTGCTCAAAAAATTTGAAATGATTTTATGAACAAATAGCTTTATAAGAACCGGTTTTTATCAAATAAAAACCAACTGAAATAGTAAAATGATGAAACAAATTTTCAAATTTTACCAGGATGATATAAATAATATTTTAAAATGTACAAAAAATTTCAACTCCAGAAAGTCTCGTTTCAATTTTAAGAACAAAATAACTCCTTTAAATCGATTTTTATCCAATAAAAATCAATAACCATGCAATACATGACTAAATGTCACGAAAAAGAACATACAATATTTACACCATGCATGTGAGAACATATAAAAAATTTGAGGCCAAAATCAACATGCAACTATTTTTAGTTAACTTTTAACATAAAACCGCATGCTAACTCGATAATAAAGGCCATAAATCATAATAAATAGCAAAATAATTCGTAAATTCACCAAATTTGACCACAAACATTTTGAGATCAGTAGGTATGCATGAAAATCAGAAAATTTCGTGAAAACCATTTTTAACATAAATTTTCGATTTTTACTCAAGTTATCGTATAACCCGATTTTAATGCTCAAAATCAACATGCATGCTACAAGCTAGCTCTGATACCACATGAAAGTTCATAGACCCTAATTAGACTCCTCTAATTAGTTACTAAATTACTTGTTAATTTAGTGTTTAATAAAGATCTATGTAACATGCATGCAAATTAAAATGCATAATAAAAAGTAAGAAGAAATTTCCTTACATTGGGAAATTTCGGTTTATATGGGCACAACAAGAAACACCTTTCTTGTTGTTCTTGTGCTAGAAAGAAATAGATGATCCTCCTTGTAATCTTCAAACTAGAAGACCTCCTTTTAGATGCACCCAAGAGAGAACCCAAACTTATCACTTAGTTTTTGACTAGAAAACACAAGTGAAAAGATGAACTAATATTAGATTTTATTACTACTCTAGTAATAGGAAAATATTAGTATTTGAGAGGTTTTTAGAGAGATGAGGATTTTAGTGAGATAAGCACAAAATAAGAATGAACAACCAACAAAAATGAACAACAAAGTTGTCCTTTTAAGGACACTATGGTCCGGCCATCATGGCCTATGTGGCCTCTTATTTTTGCTTAAAATAATCCCATGCAAATGGGTTGAGTGTAGATGTGAGTAAGGTTATGATTATGTGTCATAAACATGACATGATAACAAGATGCAGTGTAATACAAGAAACAACAATCATCATGTTGTACACTACCAATTTTCGGCACCCACTAGTGTCATGTGGTCCATTTTGATTTTTGATATTTGTCCCACAAATACTTATAATCATATGATTAATTATCTGGTATAATTAAGAGTTAATTTGATCATATAACAATTATATGACTCAAATTAATAAATAATATACACTTAACTTTTAAGTGATATTTTATCATTATATCAATATATAATGGGTCCCACAATGCCTAGTTAGTTTATTTTACAACTCCTTGTAAATATAATTAACTAATCACCTCTACCTCAAATTATATGCATAACCTCAACTAATTTAATGAGTTAACTATTAATCATTAAATTAAATCTTATTTAATCGTATTAAAATAAGACGTAAAATTTATTCAGTCAATTATCGTATAATTGACTAATAAACTTATCCGGAATGAGTTCGTAACTCAATTTCCAATAATTAACTCTCGTAACTAAACATATATCAAATATATATATAAAGTACTAATTAATATGTATCGTATACAAATAATTAGATTTCTGTTTGGGTCTCATCCTACAGGTGTGACCGAAAGGGGTCAGTTGATTACCGCCGTCATACGACAATAACGTCTAACTCTAGTCAGCTGACCGTTATCGATTTACGTTAATCAACTGACGTGGAGTATCAAAATACTAGTCATCCCACTAATATTCCAAAATGAGATTTATAATATAAATGCACTATTGTGGAGGACACTTGCTCCAACAGTACGATTGGCAAATGTTTGTCACTAATTAATAAATACTATAATAAAAATGATAACAATGCAATAAAGAAAAGAATCTAGGGAAGTAGGTTCACACATGTATATTAACATATTGATGAAATTGGATTTAGAATATGCAAATAATTCATTGTGAGTTCGTAAGAATGATGTGTTCATTACAATCATAGATCAGATGGTCTAGCAGGCTTTTAGGCAATTTACTAGGTCTTAATCCACCATGTCATGCTTTGTCTATTCAATTCACGTATCTCTACCTTGGAAAAGAATTCCATTCTAGTCAATGATTTTGATCAGGAATCGTTAACTATCGTTATAGTCCAAACATGCATAGACACAATGTTTTAAAAGCACAATTTCTTTTATCCATTTATCATCTTTTAATCAACCTAACATGACTACCCTACACCCTAGAAAAACGACTACTTATGCATGATTAACAATAAAAGGGCAACTAAGATTATAAAACTAAGAATGGTAAACATGATAAAGGAAATACTAAAAGAAAATGAAACTTTAATGTAAACACGAGAATAAAGATTACCGGAAAGGATGAGCAAAGATCGAAATGGAATAAGAACTTGAATAGGAAATGCAAACCAGGAAACTTGAGTTCCAATTACAAGTAGAACCATACAATTGAAGAAAACTTAAAACTAAACTAAACTAGAGAAAACTAAAACTAAACTAAACTAAGAAAGATGAGAGAAAGAAGAAAAACAAATCTAAAGAGAGAAGTGTTTTTGTACATATAGTTGTTATGAAATTGTGTGTGATGCATAGGCTATTTATAGGGTTGAGAGGCTGCCCAAATGCGTCCGGATTCATACCCTAGACAACCTAATAAATCACTCCATTAAGGCTTGGTAGAAGAAGAGCCAAGAAGCGTTCATCAGCAGACATACCCGATCGGGTATGTAGTAAATCTGATCGGGTATGTAACCCTGATGGATCTTCTTTCGTCTCTTCCAATTTCTTCTTTGGGCACGCGTTTCTATGCTTTGGGCTTGGTCAATGCATCACGTAATTGGGCTTGGGCTAGTCTTCCTTTGACTTGGGTTGATGTTTTTCCTTTGAGAGACAAATTCAAAGTTCAAGATGAGTCCACTTGAGGAAGGATGTAGCGGAATCGTAATCCAATCATGAAATTGCTATCATCGGTTCCTCGTAAACTTGTATTCTAGTGCCTTTGCTCCATAAAGTAGGAAAATATAGCAAAACCGCTTCATTTCCTATAAAACGAGACAAAGCACGCAAAACAACTAGAATAGTAATATTAGCTCGTTAATCACTTAACAAAGTGCGTGAATCATATAGAAATCGAGCTAAAACGGGGGATAAATTAGTACAAAATATCGCTTATCAAACTCCCCCAAGCTAAACCCTTGCTTGTCCTCAAGCAAGCATACAATAACAAACATGGTTGAGATTTACATAACGGCGCAGCATAAGAAACATCAAATAGACTTTTCGGTTCTTGCATGATCTTTTGACAATGGACTCTCACGGTGCACTCAACACTCAAATTTTTATATAAATCAAGGAAATATTATTTTATATTTGAGTGGCACTCTCCTATCTACGACTCATGAGAATGCGCCCGCAATCTAATATGGTAAACATTCCAAAACTACAAGTCAAAACAATCATGAAAAGCATAGAAAGAAGCCAAAAGCAAGAAGAAAGCTATGGGAGATGGGTAACAAAGTGGACAAATGAATTATGGTAATGTGGAGCTAAGGTCAAGCTAGCAACATACCAATTATGCAAGGATGCTCAATCAAAACTCGGAACCATTCCCAAGAAAATAAAACTAAGCCAAAAATAGCAAATTGGCTTATACTCATGGCAACACAAGAGTGAATTTCCCAACTTTTTGAATTTCGGATCATGGAAATAACACTCACAACTTCTTCTTCTTTTCATAAACCATTTTTTTTTCTTTTCAATACATGCTTCTTTCTTTCTTTTCATTCTTTCATATTCAACATCATTTTTTTTTCTTTTTCTTTTCATTCTGTTTTTTTCTTTGAACTCTTTTTTTTTCTTTTTCTTTTTCTTCGGCACGACAATCAGTAATTCCGTCCAATCAAGATCACTTTGACATAACTTGAACAATATCCCAAATGAGCACCCAAACACAAACGGTATAGCTACTAACTTAACAAGGTAGGCAATATATTTTTACATGTAGCTAATGAAATGTGAAACAATGTGAAAATGGGCTAAATTTAGGCAATAGATTCAAAGTGAATGGCTTCAAATTCTTTTTAAATAATGAATGTAATGCTCACTAGAAATGGAATGAAAACCATACTTGTGCGTTTTTGATGTGACGCAAATCATAAGGAGAAACTACACACACCTAATTGGGATCGGGTATAGATGTACCGATCACTGGAGGCTCTACCTTACCGTATATGTAGTTTGCCAAAGTCAAGATCAAGCCTAATAAGTATAAAATCAATCGCTTACCCACTGTGTACAAGACATCCCCATGTATGCAAAATCCCGTCAAAAGCACAACACAATTGGGTGGACAAAACACACAACTTTTATTAAAAATGTTTTTTAATTTTTTGATTTTTTTCAAATTTTTCAAATTTTTCAAATTCAATAAACAACTAGTTTAAATAAACAATGACACTAACTAAATCCCTCCCCCAAGCTAGAATAACACATTGTCCTCAATGTGCGAAACGGGTTTAAGCGCAGAAAACACAAAGAAGGACAACATAACCAACAAAGGAATGGGGGACGACTCAACAAAATGGTAAAGAAAGAAAAGAAAACATACAACCGTGCAGCAGCTCCCCTAAGCTAGCTTGAAAACGGAGGCAAAGTACAACCCAAGCACCAAAGTACCTGTGATGAACAAGCTACTACAATACTAGATAAAATTATTGTCTTATTGTCAAAGCTATTAGAACCAAAACCAAGTGAATTATTTAAAAATTAACATTATTAAATTGTCCAACAAAAATAATTTTTTTCATAACAAAAATATAATAAAACACGGGTTGCCTCCCGCGAAACTTTATTTAAATGTCTTGCTAGTCTCTTTATTAATGAAAATCATTCTTTGTGCCTTAAAAAGCATGTCAATGCCCTCAGAAGTAGATCATATACCTGCGCATAAGCTATACAAAAACATATGTAAGCAATTGACAAGATATAGGCATGAAATATTGAAGGTAAGAATTGATATATCTTATCATTGTGCGCATGACAAACTTCATAGATGACCACCGAACTGCTCCACTCGTCAGTGAGAGATGGTGTGAAATGTTTAAGATCATGGAACAAACAATTAGTTCCCAAAATATCATTAGTGGACTCTAATTGGGCGTAGGGTGAATCAAAGGAGTGGGAATCAAAAATGGGTGGTTGATCCCACTTAATTTCAAGGCTAGGTTCACAAAACCCAATATCATTTTCAAATAAATCTGGAATATCCTTAGCGAAGAGAAATTCAAAGAAATCTGATGACTCGATCGACGACTCTCCATTGGAGTCACAAATGGGCTTAACAACATCCTTGTCTAAAGTCTCGACTACCATATGGTCAATATCAATAATGGGGGTCTCAAAATTGTCAAATGGAACGACACTAGAGTGACTTTCAATAGAAAAGGTTGGACCATCATCATCGTCATCTATTAATTCATATGATTGGGGAGAATTAGACTCACATGGGGGGCATGAAAAAGCATAAGGAAAATTGGTTGGCTTACATATTTTAAACGTAGGTTCTTCCTTTTGCCCTTTGAGCATTTGAACTTGAGCCATGATTTCATTGAATTGCTCTTGGATTCTCAACCGCCGGTGCGTTTCTTCCCGAGATTGGGATGCCATAAAGTTCAAGAAAATCCAAAGTTCCTCTCCTCTCTTCTGATAAAGACTTCCACCACTCAATTGCATAGCCAGGCTACGACACTCAATGAGCATTCCATGAAGCACGACATGTCTCATATAGATCTCATCAAGGGTATACCCAAGAGAGATAGTATGGTTATAATAGCTATAAAATCTGTCGAGGTATTCATGGAAAGGCTTATTCTCGCATTGTGGAGGTTGGAAATAGATAGTCATTGAGAGAAAATAAAGCAATCCCTTTGAAAGAAAATATTCCTATTACCTGAAAAGAGTCACTATACTACAAGGAAAAGGTGAGAAAATTCTCAAAGAACAAGTGTTCCTCGAGACAAAAGAAAAGAAAAAAAGAGAAAAAGACAAGGTAAAACTCTACTAATCACAAATAAACAAAACCGTGCTCCCCGGCAACGGCGCTAAAATTTGACAGGGTTGTCGCATACCCTAATCAAAGATAAATAACCCAGACTAGGCTAACAACAAATTAATGTAAATAGGGAAGTAAGGGGTCGATCTCGCGGAGACGGGAGATACTTGTGAATAGTTATGGTTAGAACTCTACCTTGTACGATTGGCAAATGCTTGTCACTAATTAATAAATACTATAATAAAAATGATAACAATGCAATAAAGAAAATAATCTAGGGAAGTAGGTTCACACATGTAGATTAACATATTGATGAAATTGGATTTAGAATATGCAAATAATTCATTGTGAGTTCGTAAGAATAATGTGTTCATTACAATCATAGATCAGATGCTCTAGCAGGCTTTTAGGCAATTTACTAGGTCTTAATCCACCATGTCATGCTTTGTCTATTCAATTCACGTATCTCTACCTTGGAAAAGAATTCCATTCTAGTCAATGATTTTGATCAGGAATCGTTAACTATCGTTATAGTCCAAACATGCATAGACACAATGTTTTAAAAGCACAATTTCTTTTATCCATTTATCATCTTTTAATCAACCTAACATGGCTACCCTACACCCTAGAAAAACGACTACTTATGCATGATTAACAATGAAAGGGCAACTAAGATTATAAAACTAAGAATGGTAAACATGATAAAGGAAATACTAAAAGAAAATGAAACTATAGTGTAAACACGAGAATAAAGATTACCGGAAAGGATGAGCAAAGATCGAAATGGAATACGAACTTGAATAGGAAATGCAAACCCGGAAACTTGAGTTCCAATTACAAGTAGAACCATACAATTGAAGAAAACTTAGAACTAAACTAAACTAGAGAAAACTAAAACTAAACTAAACTAAGAAAGATGAGAGAAAGAAGAAAAACTAATCTAAAGAGAGAAGTGTTTTTGTACATGTAGTTGTTATGAAATTGTGTGTGATGCATAGGCTATTTATAGGGTTGAGAGGCTGCTCAAATACGTCCGGATTCATACCCTAGACAACCTAATAAAGCACTCCATTAAGGCTTGGTAGAAGAAGAGCCAAGAAGCGTTCATCAGCAGACATACCCGATCGGGTATGTGGTAAATCCGATCGGGTATGTAACCCTGATGGATCTTCTTTCGTCTCTTCCAATTTCTTCTTTGGGCACGCGTTTCTATGCTTTCACTACTACAACTTAGCACTTGGGCCACGATAAAATTCGTGGCGCAAGTGCTAAATTTCTGTGGTTAAAGCATATTGCCACGTGAATACCTTTCGTGGCCCAAGTGGTCGTGGCTAACTGATAGCCACAGGAAAACCAATATCGTGGCTAAATTTCAATTTTTAGCCACGGCTTCTCCCGTGGCCAATAACTCTCGTGGCTAAAAATTTATTCCCGTGGCAAAAAATAATTCCCGTGGCTAACGAGATATATATAAAATAAATTAATATAATGATAAATATTTTTATTTTTTTCACAACCAAATTTTTTCACATATTGAATTTTGCTTGGCTGTATACTTGATTTGCTAGTTAAGCTAATTCATTAGAACGACATTCCGTGTCACCAATAATACACTTGTACGCATCGGAGAAGCTTCCCAGGAAGTCACCCATCCCATGACTACTCTCACCTGAGCACGCTTAACTGTGGAGTTTTTATGATGACCTTTCAAAGATGAAAGTTAACATTTGTTGATATAATTAAAACTTTGAATCCTTTTAAAATGATTGTTATCTTTCAAAAACTATATTAACTATCAGTCGAAGATAAAAGTTATACTTGATTTACATATTTTTCCTGAAAAATACATTATTTTGTCCAAAACACTTCAGTTATTGATGTTGAGTTCCCGGTTAATGATTTTAAGTCGTTTTTATTGCCGAAATCAACAAAAATATTTTCTCAAAAAGCTAATTCAATCATGTTATCCTTTTTTCCTTAATTTAGCGACATTCCAAATTTTATTTTCTCTTTTACCAATCTTTTCATTTTTTTTCTTACGCAAAAAGACGAGAGAAATTACTCTTTTCTAAAAATAAAAAATAAATATTTTTTTACAACTATTAACCAAAAAGTGGTGACTTTATGCCAAAAATAAAATAAAAACAATTGTTGTACAATAGAATTTCTTGTTTTTTTTTTCCATTTTCTTAAAGCGTAAATAAGAAATTACTCTTTTTTAAAATTCAGTTTCTATAAATACTTCTTATAAACACATTTACTAACATAACTGCTTTAAAGTACACTTCAATAAAAAAAAACTGATTCTCGATCAACTCCAATTTTTTTATGTTACTTCGTCTTTGTTTGAACTTATTCGTTTGTCATTTAACCAATTTAAACTTTGAAACGTATGATTATTTAGACAAATGAAAAATTAATTCAAAACCAGTTAGAATAAGTCTCAAGAATTGCATTTGTAATCAATTTTTTATCAAAGTGTATTTTACACGAGTAATTTTAAAAAAATTATAAGTGTATACTTTTAGAAAAAAAAATTATAAAAGAAAGTAACTTTCAACTTGATCGATTCTTTATTCAAAATTATAAGTGTATAACTTTCAACTGATTTTAAATTAATGATCGCTTATTTTCAACATATTTTCAACATACCCCGTGATCGCTTATTTTCAACATATTTTTTCTTTTTTTTTTCTTTATTGATTTATTAATTTGTTGAAGATTATCTTTATTTTCATTTTTTAAGCGAACTTATACTATTTAATCATTTTTTTATCTAACTCTTTTTTTTTTTTTCTAAAACATTAGGTTTTGATCTGTTTTATACTTTTTTTTTCACAAAATAAATTTCATCTGTTTTTTTTAATATAAATATTAAAAATAAAATTATATATCCATTTTTAAATAAGATAGTTTCATAATATATTAGGTTTTGATTTCTAAATTAGAGATAATAAATAACTAAATTATGTAATTTGATATGCTATATTTTTGAACGTGATAAACCCTTTTATGAATATTTTTCAAGATTATAAATTTTAAATTAAAAATAATAAAACAAATTAACATAAATTCACAATTTTCATAAACATATATATTTATTTAGATAAAATTTTAAAATATCCTTGTTATGAAATAAAACGATTAATAATTCTGATATGTAATAAAATAAAAAAACAATACCAATTTTGTATATAATTTTACAAAAGTTTAAATCTTATTAGATAAAATAAAAGAATACCAAATTTTTATTAAATAATCAAGTATTTTAAAATTTTTTTATCTAAATATACATTGATATTATCTATATTTGTCTAAATTTTATTCAGCATTTGTATTCTTTTTAAAAACAAGGTTTACGTTTTACTTAACAAAAATATATCTTGATTCAAGTCTTCAGAGATTTAGCCACGGTGTTTCTTAATTCGTGGCTAAGCAAATGCATTGTCACTTACAAGATATATGTCGTGGCTAAAAAAAATATTTGTCACGGAACAACTCGTGGCTAGATATACTTTCGCCACGGGTCCGATATAGTTCGTCGCTAAATTAATTATTAGTCACGGCTGTTGCCAAATTCGTGGCGCAAGTGACTTTTTGCCACGGGAAAAGCTTTCCCGTGGCATAAAATTTTTCTAAATTATTGAAAGAAATATTTCCCGTGGCTAAGCAAAATTAAGCCACGAATTATAAATTTTCGTGGCATAAATCGTGGCCCAAGTGTCAGTTTATTGTAGTGTTTGGTTTTGGTCAATGCAGCACGTAATTGGGCTTCGGCTAGTCTTCGTTTGACTTGGGTTGATGTTTTTCCTTTGAGAGACAAAGTCAAAGTCCAAGATGAGTCCCTCTGAGGAAGGATGTAGCGGAATCGTAATCCAATCATGAAATTGCTATCATCGGTTCCTCGTAAACTTGTATTCTAGTGCCTTTGCTCCATAAAGTAGGAAAATATAGCAAAACCGCTTCATTTCCTATAAAATGAGACAAAGCACGCAAAACAACTAGAATAGTAATATTAGCTCGTTAATCACTTAACAAAGTGCATAAATCATATAGAAATCGAGCTAAAACGGGGGATAAATTAGTACAAAATATCGCTTATCAATAAGTATCGTTCATCTCATCCTTAAGATTAACACCATATCTAGCCGAGTCGACTACCCTCTTTTCCTCCAAAATTTGAGACACCCACATACCATGAGGAAGGTCCAAAGTCGTGTAGACCTTGTCCTCCGTCACCGAGAAACATGTTTGGAAAATACGAGCAAAGACAAGAAAAGCCAAATTAACCCGTTCACCTTCAAGCCACTTCTGGACAAGCATAATTTCATAGCAACTAACCTTATCACGACCACCCCGACGCGGAACCACCGTTTTCCATAAAAAGTTGAAGAAAATTTCCGACCAACACACAACTTGACAAACTAGCATTCTCATCAAAATACTTTTTGTCCGCCACCTTTGCCGAATCAGATAACTTGTCCCATGCCGTACTCGGATTTATTTCGTACCCATCATCAGGAACCGAAAACAGAGTACAAAAATCATGAATGGAGACGGAAATCTCACGGCCATTAACTGTAGCATGCAAAGTTCTAGACTTTAAAGAGACGGAAGCGTAAAGTTGAATTACCTCAATAGGATAGATAGGACCCGAAAACCGAGATATGTCCTCCCATTCTTGAAATTTCAAGAAATCGTTGAAAAACTTCAAAGCGGAATATTTATAACACCAAGTTTTCGGAAAGCTTCTACCACCGTGAATAGTGTATTTAGCAACCCGATTAATTAATTTTCGCTCCTCCTTTGTTAATCTTAATTTATCGAGCCCGGATGCCGTAGCTTGCGGCATAAATTCGCAAAATAGAGGTAGATGAACACCTCACGTTTTTCAGACTCATGGGTGACCTTGTTCTTACCCAAGTTGAGTCAACGTCTTTTGGATCCCTCAAGATCCGTGCCCGACTCATATTTTGTCGAGGTAGGGGTTTTCTGTTTTGGGTTAGAGGTTTGTTCAAGATTTGGTGACATGCACGAATTTGGGTGTTATTTTAGGTGTTTTGGGCGTGTTCTTGGTAGTCTTGGAAGTCATTGCTGAGTTTTTGTTTCTTTTTTTTTGTTTGAAACGTTGAAGATGATGGTGATGGGTGATGATGTATGGTGATGTATATATAGGTGGAGTTTGGGTTTTGTTTTTGTGGGGTTTGCACGTGAAAGTGTCGTCCTTTCCCCTCTTTTTCCTTTTATTTTGTTTTTGAATTTGAGTAGGATAGGAAAGGAATCTAAAGTAAATATATGAGAGATATGGTAAAGATAGGATTAGGTGAATAAAAAAATATGATAGGATATTTTTGTTGGGAATTTCAGCCAAGTGTAAACACTTGGGTAGAATTTTGGTCAATATGGACAGTGAGTAAGATGAGTTTTTGGTAAATATGTGGTCCATATTTCAATATTCATAAAATACTTAATATGCAAGATATTCACGTAAAATATATAATTTTAAGCACAAATATACTGGCAATAGAATATACGGATACAGTCATATAATCTTGTCTTATTCTTACCAGTCATGCAGGTTCGTAAAATAGATACAACAAAATTAATTGCTACAGTTTAAACCAATTTCAAACCGCAAACTCTCAAAACGTGTTCTAGCTAACGCCTTTGTTAAAATGTCAGCCCATTGGTTTTCAGTACTACAAAATTCTAGTTTAATGTTGCCCTATTCTACATGGTCGCGTAAGAAATTGTGTCTAATGTCTATATGTTTAGTACGGGAATGTTGAGCAGGATTATTACAAATAATAATAGCACTCGTATTATCACAAAATATAGGCATACAATCAACATTTACACCATAATCACATAGTTGTTGCTTATACCAAAGTAATTGAGAACATATCAGTCCAGCAGCTATATACTCGGCTTCAGCAGTAGACAACGCAACAAAGATTTGCTTCTTTGAGCCCCAACTTATAATGCATGGTCAAACAAACGTAGCAAATCCAGAGGTACTTTTTCCATCCATAGAACATCCTGCATAATCTTCATCTGAATATCCTACTAGATCGAAATTATACTCAAGTAGATACCGAAGGTATAAATTAGATATACCAATTAAATATCTCAAGAAACGTTTAACTGCAATCATATGTGACTCTTTATGGCACGATTGAAATCGAGCACAGACACATACTTTAAACATAATATCAGGTCTACTTGCAAATAAATATAATAAAGAACCAATCATACCTCAATAAGTAGTCTCATCGACACACTTACCATGTTCATCTAAGGTTAACTTTTTGTCACTTACCATAGGTGTGTCCATTGGATGAGCGTTTTCCATACCAAACTTCCCGATTAGCTCCTTGAAGTATTTCTGTTGGTGAATCATTATACCGTCTTTTGTTTGTTGAATCTGCAATCCTAGGAAGAATTTTAATTCTCCCATCATGCTCATTTCAACTTCTGAGGTCATTAAATCTGACAAATATTTGCACAATTTATTGTTAGTGGAACCGAAAATAATATCGTCAGCATAAATTTGAGCAACAAGTAAATCAGAAGCCTCGCATTTTAGAAATAGGGTTTTGTCGACAGATCCTCTTTTAAAATTGTTTTGTAATAAACATTTAGACAATCTGTTGTACCATGCCCTAGGAGCTTGTTTCAAATCAAATAATGCTTTATCAAGTTTAAAAACATGGTTTTGAAATTTGCTATTTAAAAATCTGGGAGGTTGTCCAACGAAGACGTCTTCTTCCAAATAACCGTTAAGAAATGCGTTCTTAACGTCCATTTGGTACAATTTCATTCCTTTATGAGATGCGAAGGCGATAAGGAGACGAATAGCCTCAAGTCTTGCTACAGGTGCAAAGGTCTCGTCATAGTCAATTCCTTCATGTTGATTATATCCTTGAACGACCAATCGAGTCTTATTGCGAACTATAACTCCTGTATCGTCCAATTTATTTCTGAATACCCATCGAGTACCAATTACATTTCAATTTTTAGGTCGTGGCACTAGGTGCCAAACTTTATTAGGTTCGAACTGTTGAAGCTCTTCTTGCATTGCCACAATCCAGTCGGATTGTGCAAGTGCTTCTTTGATGTTGGTAGGTTCTATAGTAGACAGAAAGGAGTAGAATGAACAGAAGTTATTTAACGTTCGTCTTATTTGAATTCCCTTATTCAAACTTCCTATGACACTTTCCATAGGATGAGAACTCATATACTTCCATTTCTTTGAGTTCTTAGGCTCATCATCATCTGATGAACTTTCATTTCCTTCAAATGATTTAGAGTCAAGATTGGTTCCCCCTGAGCTCGAATCCGGGGTTGTAGCTTAAGTTGGTATAGCTTTAGTTACATCATCTTGATCTTGGTCCAAAGTTATGGCATGATCAGTTATAACTTTGGTTTCCTTATCCTTGTTTTGAGAAGAGACATTCGTATCATCAACAATTGTCTCAGCTCTCTTTTCAAGATCATTTGCGGATTTATCAAGTTCATCATTGATTCCTTCAATAAATTCTTCATCAATTTCTGGTGAATCGTCCCTTGTAAGGCAAAAGTCGAGATCATTCATGTCTTCTTCTTCATTTTGTTCAATTTTTTCAAGCACAGTATCTTCATCAAACACAACATGAACACTTTCTTTTATGCACAATGTTCTTTTATTAAAGACTTTGTAAGCTTTGCTATGATTAGAATAACCAACAAACACAGCTTCGTCGCTTCGTGGATCAAAATTGCTTAAGTTACTTTTTTCATTATTATGGACAAAACATTTACTACTGAAGCAACGGAGATGAGCTATATTGGGTTTCCTCCCTCTTAAAAGTTCATAGGGAGTCTTTTCGAGAATCGATCTAATCATAGCTCTATTATGCACATAGCATGCAGTACTAATAGCTTCAGCCCAAAAGTTTTTAGGAAGACCACTACAAAAAGCATAGTGCGAGCCATGTCCTCTAGTGTTCTATTCATACGTTCAACGACACCATTTTGTTGTGGGGTTTTGGTGCAGAAAAGTTTTGTCCTACACCATTCTGCCTACAATATTCTATATAGGATTGATTATCAAATTCTGTGCCATCATCAGTACGAATAGAAACTAACTTTTTATCATCTTTGTTTTGAGCAAGCTTCATTAATACTACAAACTCATCGGAAGTTTCATCATTAGTAAAAAGAAAGATAGAACATACATACCTTGAGTAGTCGTCGACTAGGACGAACAAATACCTTGATCCAACACAGCTTGTGACTTTCATAGGTCCACACGAATCCATGTGTACCAACTCAAGTGGATGAACTATGCTAACTACTCATTTTGGTTTGAATGAAGATCTAAGTTGTTTGCATCGGGCACATGAGTCACACATTTTTTCTTGTTCAAATTTGATTGAGGGTATACCCTCAACTAAATCCCACAATTTGAGTTTCTTTAAAATTGTTGGACTAATGTCTGCAAACCTCTTGTGCCACAAGCACGAATCATCTATAGTAGCTTTCATACATGTAAGGGAATTTGTAGTGACTGTATTCAAATCAATCATATACACATTCCTCTTACGTAGACCCTCAAGAGTGACATTACTAGTACCTTCAACTATGATACGACAAACATTTGAGTGAAAAACGACTTTGTTTGCTTTGTCACATAGTTGAGAGATACTTAGTAGATTATTTTTAAGACCACTCACCAGATAGACATTATTAATAGCATGTGAAGAAGATATACCAATGTTACCTACACCGATTATTTTGCCTTTCTTGTTATCTCCAAACGTAACTTTACCACCGTCAAAGGGCTCTAGTGAAAGAAAAAAATTATTTCCGGTCATGTGTCTCGAACACCCACTGTCGAGATACAATTGATTATTCTCTTTCTCTATTATCTGAAGGGGAATCAAATACAACTTTTAGGTACCTAAGCTAAGTTGGGTCCTTTATGGTTAGTAACTCTGTAAATTTGATTCTTCCTAACCCATACCTGTTTTACAATTCTTTTGGTCTTAACATAGGGTTCTCTAGGTTTATTATAATATATTCTAGGTTTTCTATTGTCGTGACGCACACTAGGTTTGAATGACTGCTTTTGATTCACATTAGCTTTAGATGATGACGGTTTTGATGTGTAATCAAAAGCCATGTCACAAAACCATATGAATTCAGTGTTTCTTATTTCTTCACGTTCAGGTTCTGGTTCAGACTCATTAACACTGGATACGTCATGTTGTTTAACAAAATTAGCTTGGCTTTTATTATCATTGGCATATTTAACACAATTCTCTTTACTATGACATGTGTGACCACAATAATTGCAAATCAGATATTCTGAATGATTGACATATTTCCTTCTCCTGAAATCATGATCAGAAGGAGTGGATTTGCACTTATCGTGGTCTCTGCGACTATAACATTCATGTCCTAGACCCATCATCATGTTATTGTTGCACTGTTCGGTAAGAAAGTTTAGATTTTCTGACTTCCTTACCACTTATCATGAACTTTTCGTGGATGTAGAAGCAATTTCTTCTAAGACTGAATTTCTTTTTCACATATCAAACGGTCTGAATTTCTTTGGAGGGATTGTTCTTTTTAAAGTTTTCACGAAAATCATTAAAGCGTTTGTTCAAGATAAATTTCTCCTCATTATGTTGATCTTTGGCTTGAAAGAAATTACCTATATATCTTTCAATTGCTGAGAAAGAAAAGAGTTTTCTTTCTTGTGATCAATGATAGCAACTTCTTTCGTCTTAGCTTCAGATTAAAAGCTCGTTGACTTTCTTCAAATAGTTATAGACTCATTAGCTATAAATTTGGCTTGAAGATGTTTAATGTTCAGTCTTAACTCTGAGATTATAGCTTCATTAGCTATAACTTTAGACTCAAGAGTGGCTTTCTCAACATTTGTCATATCTAAAGTTGTAGCTGGAGTAGCTGTAACTTTAGATTTGAGCTTTTTGGCTTTGGCCTACATAAGTTGGTTTTCCTCAACAATGTCTAAGATTTGTTCATTAAGGTCTCTTAACTCTAGACTTTGTTCATGACAATGATCTAGGGTTTCTTCAAAATACTTAACTAAGGACTTCTTAGATAATTTCTTAACTTGCTTTTTAAGTTCAAGATGACTATCCTCTTCTTCATCGTCTGAATTTGAGTCTGAATTACCAACAAGGCACATCTCAGATCTTGAGCAATTACTTTCGTTGTCAATGTCAGAAAATAGGTCAAGACTGACGTTGCTCAGACATAAATTAGCAACTTCTTCTTCCTCTGACTCGCCGTCTTCTGTGTCTAGATCTCCCCAGCAATAAGCCATCATGAATTGCTTGAATTCCTTCTTGGTTTTGTCTCGTTGATTTTTGTCTTTAAATTTCTTCCAGGTGGGGCAATCTTTAATCATATGATCATTGTCCCCACACTTGAAGCAACCACGATTTGAGAGAGCCTATTGACTCAGTTGATTTATTATAAGTTTTGTTAGTGTTATTGTAAGGCGTTTTTCCTTGTTTTCGATTGAAGAATTGTTTCTTAAAACGCTTAGCAAATAATACTGTTTGATCCTCAAAATCTGAATCTTGTTTTTCGTTGGACTCAGCTTGTAAGGCCAATTTCTTGCTATTACTAGCATCTGCGTCATCCTCATCAAGAGTAATCTCGTGAGCCATTAGGGATCCGAATAGCTCTTGATAGGATAGATTAGATAGGTCCTAACACTCCTCTATCACCGTCACCTTAGGTCTCCATCGTTTGGACATACTTCTAAGGATCTTTCTAGCAATTTCCTCGGAGTCAAAAGTTCTTCCTATATTTTTCAATTCATTGATGATACTACAGAAGCGAGTGGTCATGTTATCAAGCGTTTCACTTTGCTCCATAGAGAACAATTCGTATTTTCGCATTAACAGTGCAATACGTTGCTTTTTGACAACGAAGGTTCCCTCATAGGCTAACTCTAGACCGTCCCATATTTCCTTGGCAGATGAACTGGATGAGAATCGATCAAACCCGGTAGAAATCATGCCGTTTTGCAACAGACTAACAACTTTTGAGTTTTTCTCAGCTTTTTTATAATCCGCCTCAACATAGTCCTCTTCCTTCTTTTCCATGGAAGTGCCATTAATAGATCCAAGCATGATCTTATTCGGACCATTCTTAATGATTAGCCAGCACTCCCAGTCGTTACCCTTAATGTAATGGGTCATCATATTTTTCCATAAACCATAGTTCTTCCCAATGAATACTGGACACTTTAGGTATTTGGAATCCATGGAAATAAAATTAAATGCAGCGGAAAGTAGATAAACAAAAACGATAAAAGGATCAGACTCCTTACTGTAAGGCAATCAAGAGCACGAGGCTCAGATACCAATTGTAGAATTTATTGATCGAATACGAAAGAGGAGGGGTGAATTGAGTATTAAAAACTAGGTCCACTTTTTCTATTTATATGATGTATAATTAATTACTTGATTTTATTAAGTAAAATCAACCAATTAAATAATCAATGAATTATGTGAGTAACTAAATAAAGAAATAAATAGAGACACAAGAGATTTTTGAAATGGTTCAGTTTCACAAATCGAAACCTACGTCCACTATTCTCGATTAATAATTCTTAGTACCTCTCTACGGATTACAAAAATTATCAACCCACTCGTATAATCAATTATGATTATAACTTAGGTTGAGTATCGCTAAATACTCTATACTATCTTACGTTAATAAGAAAGTACAATATAACTCACAAAGATTCTCATTAAAGAATAAGTAAGATTATGTGATGAACTATTATCCAATAACGTATTTCACTCGAGTGATTGACAAAGATTGATGCTTGACTTTTTTCGAAAAAAACAATAAAAATAATAAATATTTTGCTCAGAGTTTGTTTAAAATCAATTTGTAAAATTCTCTCAAATTTTCATAAACGTCTTGTTGAATGTTTGAGATCAATGGAGTATTTATAGTAGAAGCATAGGAGCGGTAAACTCTAAACCCTAACTTTTTATTTACGAAAGATATTTATCTTTTGTCTCAAAATATTGTTGTGAAAGTATATTGTAAAACCTTAATTTGATCCAAAGAGTAAAACGTGTCAAAGAGGTCGTTTTCCTCTTCTTCAAGCAATCCTAGGTTGTTGTCCATATGCACGCAACCCTATGAGGCACAAACCCTAGGTATTTCGAAACCCTAGGTGGCACAACCACTAGGTGGGCTTATTAGGTTAACAACAAAATGAGATAGAATGTATTAGAAACCTTAGGTAGCATGACAACCCATAAGTTGTATTACTAACCAATAGAATTTCATATATACATTAACTATATAAAACTTTTGATAAATATAAAATACTCTTTCTCTTTTTGAAAACATTTAAAAGCTTTTGTTTCCAAAATCATGCATCAATTTCACCATTCAAAATTATAGGTGAAATAGCTATAAATTTGAACTTAGTATGTAAAGTTATAAGTGAAATAGTTATAACTTTACTTACATAAAAATCACTCTAATGGAGTAGTTATCGAATGACGACCTATACTATCTAATCTTCACAAAGATCTTCAGTATACAGATCATCGCTTTATCTTGACCACAAAGACCCTTCATCTTGAGTCTTGTGTTAATTGAAGTAGATCTTGCTTGAATTCTTTCTTCAATGTTATGACCAGAATAGCTATAACTTTGCATATGAACCTCCAAAGTTATGCCTCAAGCTCATATAACTTTTTCTCTCTGAAATCTTCAAAGTTATGCCTCAAGCTCTTATAACTTTGATCTCTTCACTTGTAATTATTGTTAGCTATAATAAGCCTAAAGCACACAATTACATGCATATGATATATAAATTAAATCAAATCTATCAATTAACCACATTATCAAATACATACACTTGTCATTATCAAAACTATACCAAAGGTCAAATAGTCTGGTCTACTAGGAAGTATCTTGGTATTTTTGTGTTGTCTAGGTTCTCGAGATTGGTTCTTCTTGTGTTGTTGCCTTTCCTCAGGCAAGTTAGGTTTCTTTTTTTATGCAAAACTCATATCGTAGAACCATCGATGTTCATTATTTCTGACTTCTTCTACAAGGGGTTGAGGATTGGGACACATGTCCTCTTCCTCTTGTGTGTTAGAGCCTTTGTCAAAGTTCATGTTTTTATTTAGGGATTAAGTGTATTCAACACAATATTTTATAAGATGACTCGTATGACCACAATAATTACAAATAAGATACTCAGGTAAATTGACATATTTTCTTTTTCTGAAATCACACTCAAAAGGAGTAGATTTTTATTTAGAGTGATCCCTACGGCCGTAACATTCATGACGTAATCCCATTTTCATGTTGTTGTCAGATTGTCCTGTTAAGAAATTTAACACAGTTGTGCTACCGTCCCATTAGTCATGAACTTTTCTAGCATGCATAAGTAGTTCTTTTAGGGATTTGATTTCTTTCTGACAATCGGAGTAGTCAGTCTCTATACTTTTAGAAGAACTACTTTCCCTAAGGTTATCACGAAAGTCTTGAAAACGTTTATTTATAATCAAAACTACAATTGAGTGTTGTTTCTTAATATTCATTATTTGAGCTTTAGTTTCCTTTAGTTGCTAAGATGAAGAGTCAATTTCCTTCTTTTGATTTGAGATTTTAATGTCTTTATCTTTTATTTCAATCTTAAGAAGTTCATTGGCTTTTCTCAACTCTAAAATTATAGCTTCATTAACTATATCCTTGGCCTCAAGATGTTTAATGTTGGATTTTAACTCTGAGGTTATAGCTTCATTTGCTATAACTTTCAACCCAAGAGTTATTTTCTCAGTATTCGTGGATTAAGAAGTTGTAGCTGAATTAGCCATAACTTTAGAATTCAACTTTCATGTTTTGGCTTTTAGAAGTTGATTCTCTTTGACAATGTCAAAGAGTTGCTCTTCTACTTCGTTTATTTCAAGACTCTGTTCACGGCATTGATCTAGGGTTTGCTAAAAGTAATCTATCATAGCATTCTTAGGTAAATTTTTAACGTGCTTTTCTAGACGGATAAAGCTTACCTTGTCAGTGTCGCTATCTGAATCTGATTCTCCTATCAAGCAGAATTATGATCTTGTGTTGCGTGACTCATCATCACTGTCAGTGATTAGGTAAAGGCTATTGTTTCTTAGACAGAGATTTGCAACCTCCTCATCATTGGATTTCTTTCGTCTTCAATGTCGAGCTCTCCCAGCATGATGCAATCATGACTTGCTTGAATTCCCTTTTGGTTTTCTCCCGTTTTGCTTTGTCTTTAATCGTCTTCCATGTGGGACAATCTTTGATCATGTGGTATGTCTCGCCACATTTGAAGCATCCCTTATTGGTGAATGAGAGTTTCGAGTCATTAGGCTTTTTGTTAAAAGGCTTATTGTTGTTAAACATAGATTGTTTTCCTTTAAAAAAGTTCTTTTAAAAACGCCTTGCAAATAAGATAGTCGCATCTTTTATATCATCTTCACCATCACTGGCTTTCAAAGCTACACCTTTACCTTTGCTAGAATCCTCATCAGGCTTGTTGAGTAAGTGCTCGTGTGCCATGAGAGAACCTATTAGCTCTTCGAAGGTTAGAAGATTGAGATCTCTTGCTTTTCAATCGCAGTCACCTTGGATGTCCATCTCTTAGAGAGACTCCTAAGGACTTTTCTTACGATATCCTCATATTCAAATTTTCTCCCAAGATTGCGGAGTTCATTCGTTATGCTTGAAAACCGTGCTGACATATTGTTGATTGATTCATTCTTTTCCATTGAGAAGAGTTCATAACTTTGGATGAGTACATCAATCCTATGTTTTTTCACAAGGACATTACCTTCGTATGAAAGTTCAAGACCATCCCATATTTCCTTGGCCGTACTACAAGACGAGAAACGATCAAACTCAGTGCTTATCATGCCGTTTTGTAATAACGTCATGGCTTTCGATTTTTTCTCTGCCTTACGGTAGTCAGCCTCAATATAGTCCTTTTCGTCTTTCTCATAAGTTGTGTCGTTTCAGATGCGACTAAAATTTTATTATGACCGTTTTGGACGATCTTCCAACATTCCCAATCATGTCCCTTAATATAGTGTGTCATCATGTTCTTCCAAAGACCATAGTTTTTCCCTTCGAAGATGGGAGCTTTTAGGTGTTTGGATTCCATTTCACACGAGATAAAAGGATTTAAAATAGGTAAAAAATAAAACCGAATGGATCAGTCTCTATGTTATTAGGCAATTAAGAGCACGAGGCTCTGATACCAATTCAAGAGTCTATTGATCCCGAATACTCAAGAGGGGGGTGAATTGAGTATAAATAAAGTATGCCTACTTTTTCGAATGTCCGTATAAGCGTGTAGTAGTAACATGTGGTTTGAATTTATTGATTAAATTCAACCCAACTAATTACTTGAAGCATGTGTGTAGAAAACAAAAGACGTAAACAAATAAAAGAGAGAGTGACACAAGGAATTTTTGAAGTGATTCAGTTTCACAACTAGAAACCTACGTCCACTATTTCTCGATTAATAATTTTAGTACCTACTCCAGATTACAAATTATTAACCCACTCATACAATTAACACTAGTTGTAACTCAAAGTTGAGTACCGTAAAATACTCGATTCAAAGTTGAGTATCGTTAAATACTCGATTCAAAGTGTTTTTTATTGTTCTTGGTGTTCACACAATTGAACGTATAAGAAACAATTCTAGCACTATTATCCAATAACGTTTTTCTCAAAAATAATTGACGAGTATAGTGCGGCTTTTTCGAAAATAAAGGTTTTGCAAAATAAAGATTTTACTTGAAAATATTAAGCACGTTTGCAAAGAAGATTTCTAGTATGAAAAGCTTAGTTTTAAATGCATGAGATGCATGGGTATTTATAGTAGAGAGGCAAACTAGGTTTAAATTAAAAAACCAAGTGTTAGTTGTGGCCTCCCTTGGATAACAATAAAGATATTTGGTTAATTTTAAAGCCATAGTAAACCATGTGCCTCCCTTGTGTAACAAGAGAGATATTAGGTTTACATCTTACTTAAACTCTAATTGAACCTATAAGCTATTCACGAGTGGCGCGGCCCATAAGCCTTGACCACGTGAAACCCTAGTTCATTGTTGGGCTTTAGTAAATTAAATTACGGTTTAGTCTTGAACATATATGAAAACCCTAGATATCATGACAACTCATAAGATGTTTTACTAATCAATAGAGAAATCATAATAATATTCAAACTAAATAAATTTAAACCTTAATCTATTATAAATACTTTTTGTCAAAAAGATTATTTAAAACTATATTCAAAAAACCGTTTTGAAAATAAAACAACCGCCCTATATCGCCGCTCCTAAGTTATAGTAGCTTCACCTATAACTTTGATCTTGGTAAGTAAGGTTATAGTTAAAACATCTATAACTCTACTTCCCAAAATTACTATTGAAATTAGCGTTATTGAATGAAGACCTATACAACAAAATCTTCCTGGAGATCTCAAGTCTGTTGATCATCACTTTATTCAAATCACGAGCTCTTCATCTTGAGCTCCACAAGCTTCTTTAAGACTTTGTCTTTGATCTTGAGCTTGATAATCACTAAAGTTATAGTAGAAACACCTATAACTTTACTTCAGCAGTTCCAAAGTTATAGTACAATGACTTATAACTTTACTTCACCTTTGTATCACAAATCATCAAGGTTATAGCTAAATAGCTATAACTTCAAGTGCCAAACCATGCTTAATCTAGCAAGACTTAAATAAACGATTACAAGTCAAGCATATATGTTATACAAACAACATGTCATTATCAAAACATAATCATATAACTATATGGTTCAACAATTAGTGTAAAGCGAATCTAGTGGCGGATGCGTTGAGTAGAAAGAGTATGCATTCTTTATGCACCGCTATGTCTTTGATGCGATAGAGGGATGAGGTCGCACAAATGAGCATAAATGTGATCCAAAAAAAGAAGGCTACCAATGATTTGACGATCGATTCGGAGTTATATGATGACATCCGGAGTAAGCAACTACTCGATCCCAGTATTCAGTTGTGGAAGAAAGGAGTAGAGGAAGGTACTACTCCTAGATTTTTTATTCATTCGGATTTGAGTGTTTGGTTCGAAGGGCGGTGGTGTGTACCTAGAGATGTTAAGCTAAGGAAAGTAATTATGACTGAGGCTCATTGTACTCTTTATTCGGTTCATCTGTGTGTGGATAAGTTATACAAGGATCTCAAGAAGACGTTTTGGTGGCCAGGGATGAAGAGGGATGTGGCGGACCTTGTGGCAAAATGTTTGACATGTCAGCGAGTTAAGGGAGAGCAATGAAGACCGCAGTGTAAGATTCAGTCTCTGGAGGTTCCGAAGTGGAAATGGGAGTCGATATCAATGGATTTTGTGGTGGGACTTCCGAGGTCACAGAAATGTAACAATATGATTTGGGTGATCGTGGATCGGTTAACCAAGTCAGCTCATTTCACTCCTATGAAGTATACGTGGAACAAGAACAAGTTAGCATCGACTTATAGGAGGAATTTGAACAAGTTTTATGGGGTTCCAAAGGATATTGTGTTTGATCGGTATGCGCGATTTATTTCTTGGTTCTATCAAGAGTTGCAGGCTTTGATGGGAACGACTTTGAAGATGAGTACAACATTTCATCCGGCAACAGATGGTCAAACTAAGAGGACGATTAAGACCCTAGAGGACATGTTGAGAGCTTGTGTGTTGCCTTTAAGTGGTAATTTGGAGGACAAATTGAATCTAATCAAGTTTTCCTACAACAACGGTTACCATGCGAGTTTGGGATGGCGTCATTCGTGGCTTTGTAGGGGACATTATTGACCAGGTTACATTGATTCGCCAGAAGATGAAAGCGGTGCAGGATAGACAGAAGAGCTATGCGAATCTACATCGTCGGGACATGGAGTTTCAAGCAGGCGATAAGGTACTACTTAACGTATCACCTATGCGAAGAGTGATGAGATTTGGAAAGAGGGGCAAGCTGAGTCAGAAATTCATTGGCCCTTATGAGATTCTGGATCGAATTGGAGAGGTGGCATACTGGTTAGCCTTACCACCTACTCTTGATCAGGTTCACATTGTATTTCATGTATCGTTGCTGCGGAATATCTTAGTGACTCATCTCATGTTCTAGAGGCCGAGACTAATGAGTTAGATGAGGCACTGTAACAACCCGAAAAGTACCCGATTTTTCTAGTAAAAATATTTCCTAACACTTTTCAGTAGAACTTAAGTTTTTAAAATAGGAATTTTTGTTCCGAGTCTTATTTTGAAATTCCGCGTTCGTATTTGGAATTTCTGAGAGATTTCATGAAAAGACTGTTTTTAGTCATCTTTGACTTTTCTTGACTTTTAAGTCGTCTTTGACTTTCCTTGACTTTTTAAAGTCGTCATTGACCTTTTCTTGACTTTTAAGTCGTCCTAAACTTTTCTTGACTTTTAAGTCATCTTCGACTTTTCTCGACTTTTCAGTCAACTTTGACTTCCGTTGACTTTTCCCGACTCGTCTCATAAGTATGAAGACCGAAATTTTATTAAAAAAAAAAATAATATTTTTGATTTATTTTTATTTAGATTTATTAAGATTTATCATAATTTAATATAATTATTTTGAATTTATTCGGAATTTAAAGAATAACGTTTACGGTTTTAACCGAACGTCATTTAACTATTCCCGACTCATCGTAAAACGCGCAACAAAATCGAAACTCGACTTTGGCATGAGTCACACGCCCATGTCATCGTTTTCCACTCACAATAGGATATTTTAATTGATTCGATTAAACTAATACAAATATTTTAGATATTTGTTACTTTATCGATCAGTTAACGAAAATTACGCAAATCGAGCAAAAACAGACCCGATGATCACCTTACCCACACGGCTCAACCTCCCTCTAATAGCCCTTGATATTTTCATTTCTTTTGAATACAATATCATAATATCTAGATATTTGGTGTAATTAACTTTATCGTTAATTATATTTAATCGTTTACCGTAAAATAATTATTAAACGCGAGTTAATTACGTAACAACAATTTCAAAACTCGACATCTATTCTTGCCTATAATTACACTGCTCATCCACTCTTCCTTACTCACAAACAACTTTTCATTTTACAACAAATCAAAA
>JAIUZE010016929.1:0-17521 GCA_022085475.1 Heliosperma pusillum
TTAAATTACGCAAATCGCTCAAAATCAGACCCGATTCCTACCCATTTCACACGCCCCATGTCACATATTTTCCACTCATATTAGATCTTTTAATTAATATGATTAAACTAATAAAAATATCTAAGATATTTGTAACTTTATCGGTCTGTCAACTTAAATTCCGCAATCGCTTGAAAACAGACCCGTTTTCTTTTCATTTCTCACGTCTCTTTTCTCTCCTCTCTTAAGCTTGATATTTCTTTCTTTTCCTTATAATAACATAATATCTTGATATTTAGTTCAATTAACTTAATCGCTAATTATATTTAATCGATTACCGTAATATAATTATTAAACGCGAATCAATTCCGTAACAACAATTTCAAAACCCGACATCCACTTTTGCCTATAACTACACGGCTCATCCATCTTCCTACTCACAAAAACAAACTTTTTCATTTTCAACAAATCAAATTAAGATCAAAAATCAATTCTTTAATCGTTCTTGCGCGTTCTTCGCGTTCTTCATCCGGTCTTCATCGTTCTTGAGCAAAACTTCATAAACCTTCATTCTTAATTAAATCCGTCCTAACTTATATTTCTAGAATCTCCTCTTCGCTCTCCATCTTCAAGTACGTTTTATTTTAAATTCCGACAAAATCGTTTTCAACACTTTAATTATGGAAAATCAAGTTTTAAGTTCTAATAAGGTTTTCTTGTCATTTCTTATAGGGGAAGATTTTGAAGACGAGTTTGGTGACTCGTATATTTTAGGAGAAGACTAGAAGACGGGTTTCTTATTTTCTTAGTTCTTATTATTTTGGTGCTACTTGATTTTAGCTAAGCTAAGGTAACGATTCCGAGTTACTCGACGATATGATGTCACATAGCCTTTAGTTTTTGTTCATGTTATGGTTATTTATGATCTTAGTTAGTAACATAGCCTTTAGCTTTTATTTCTTTGGTTTTTGGTTTATCTTTTATTTTTGTTCATATTATGGTTACTTATGATTTTTGGTAGTAGTATGATAAGATGGATGATTTTTAAGTTGTATGGAATTTATAATATGTTTGTTGTTCTTGATAAATTTGGAGGATTTATTTATAATCATGATTTTTTATATGAGTGATGGATGAATTGGATGTTAAAAATGGTTGTTGATTAATTAAAACATGTTAGAAATAATATGGTGTGAGTTGTGGTGGGGGCCGAATTATTGGCTGGAAAAACAGCCCAAACCGGACCAAACCAGACCGGTCCAGGCCGGTTCAGACCCGGTCTGGGCTGGTCCATGGTGGGTCCGGGTTTTGGTCTTTGGGCTGTGACGATGTTTGATTGTTATGTTGTTGTTTTGACGGGTTTAAATTATGTTAAGCATGCGGGAAATAATTAGAAACGGTTTTTAGTAAAACCGTTAAAAAAGCCAAAACAGCCCATTTTGCCCAAAACATGCCGTGGGGCCCATCCAGGCCCAGGTGGGGTCCGGTCCAACTCAGCCCGTGGGTCCCACTTTGGGACTTGTGACGGTTTTTGAGTTATCGTCATTTTTATCGTGTTTGGTAATATTTAGCAAGTGGGAAATATTAATAAGTAAAATATTTAATTAAAAAGGTTTTTCATAAAATTATTATTTCTCACATGTTAGAAATTATAAGACGAGATCGTAGTTTAATTTGATAGCCTTTAAGTCAAGCGGGGGGTTACGTAAGATTTAATTATTCACATGTTAGAAGTTTTTAATGAAATAACATGTATTGAATATGTTGATTTTATATTCAAGCCTCGAGGGCTAAGACTCTGTTTCTAGCCGGTTTGACCAAACGGGTTTGGTCAAACTAAGATCTAGTCAGCCCCGTTTTGACTGATGACCCGTCGCGGGACTCGGGTCGGGGATTTGTCTTCAAGTAAGGTTTTATTTAATTATTGAATTAGCCTTAGTAGATAGGAGGCGATATGATATTTGAATATGATGTATATGCAATTAGTCACATGATAGGATGTTTTTCCCGTGACTGTTTGATTATATGGTTGGTGTCGTGTTGACTAAGTACCCATAGAGAATTATGAGTAGATGGCGTCTTGACCATTCTAATTCTAGATGAGTATCTTGGACCATGACATTGATAGGCAATACTATCTTTAACGAGCATATGGAGTTCACTGCTTGATAGCTTTTGTGTCACGGCCTGGGGGGCTTATCCCCAAGTCGGGGCATGGCATCCTAAGAGTTCCGCTTTGGGAAGGGAGCCAGCTTAAGTACTAGCCATCTCTGCTTAGGGGGTCGCCTAGCAGAGTTTCTTGTGTACGGTTATGTCCTGAGACGGGGAATGGAATAGCTGTTGTCGCTAGGTCTGATCAGTCTAGGACTAGGATGTTTTCCTACCTTGTGGTATAGCCTCGAGTTACAGAAGTCTTCTATTGACTGTACTAGGAACTTATGCCTGTTTGTAGACGTATTGGTCTTTCATGTTTGTATGATTCTATGAGTTCTAGAAGGTGAGATGCAAGCCGGCTCGGATTGATAGAGTTTGGATTACCGGTTGTTAACTGATTCACATGATACGTGTTGATTAGGGTTTGAGTGTATCACGGCCATGTTTCTGAGAGGAACCTCTGAGCTAGCATACCAGCTTCCCTACCTCGAGTTATAGTTTATTATCGGTTTCACATGATAGCTTTCACATGCTAGGTTATTTGTTAGTTTTCTGTTTCATAACATGAAAAGCATATCATATATGTTTAAGTTTTGTATTTTCCATATACATTGCTTTTATGTTATTCATGTTTCATTAAACTCGACATTTCGTGGCTGGGAGAACTCGGAGTTACTCCCCACTGACTGTGGCTTCCGTGTTTATATTTAATGCGGTCGAACAGGTGGTGAATGCATATTTGGGGTACATTGACGAGCTAGCGAGCGAAGTATTTACCTTGGACCTATATTCGGTTCTTAGAGTGTATATTATTATACACTCTTTTATTTTCCGTATTTATACGGGAGATATGTCTCCCGTCTTGTATATTTCTTTTGTATAATATTATTTCCGTTTTGTAATGACCCTTTTTATTTATGACACCTTTGTTTAGTTATTTAAATTAATTTTTTCTTTCCGCAAATTTGAGGGTGTCACACCCAAGGGAGTGAAGAACCATCGATTGTCACAATTGACATGATAAGTGACAAACCTTGTGATCATCCTCTTGGGAATGGAGAGAGTAAGGAGCCTATCTTTAGGTTACCCCATGAACTTTGCAACAATCCAACACTAGCCCGACCAACCAAAGTCCCTACACATGAGGAGACATCTCGTCTTGAAGCTTTGATCATGACATTGATAAAAGCTCAAGGGAGATTAGAAGAAAGAGTTGTTGAAATGACAAAAGCAAATGATGAAGCTTTCTCAAGGTTGGAGGCGAGGATTGGCAAGATATCTAGAGAAAAAGAAGCAACCAAGGATTCTCACAAGGAACCTACCCTTGAAGAAGGGAAGATTCTCATTCCTTCCAAACTTAAAGACCCAGGTCGTTTCAACATTTCTTTCACGATGTGTTTTCATAAGGTCAAAAGTGCATTGTGTGATTTAGGAGCCGCTATTAGCGTCATGCCTTTTTCCGTTTATCATGACCGTTGTCCAATACAAATGAAGTTCACTAATACTAGCCTTCAACTAGCCGATGGATCTATGCATACTCCCGCAGGAATTGTGGAAGATGTCCCAATACGGATTGGATACTTCCTCATTCCCGTTGATTTTTATGTCATATTTTCAAAGAAAGAAAGGGACGACTTTATTATATTAGGAAGACCCTTCCTGAATACAGTTTGAGCTTGTATAGATGTGAAAGGAGAAAAGATCACGTTTGAAATAGATGGATCAAGTGCCACCTTTGATAAAAAAAGGGGAATGTATTAAGCGTTGGAGATGGCGACCTCGAAGCTTTCAAAGCTTCAGAAGCATGTTTAGAATGAGATTGCCATGGGTGTTGGCAAAAGGTAAATGAGAAAAATTCAAGGACAAATCCAGCTACAAGGAGCTCAAATCCCTTCATAAGGCTTAAGGAGGGATAACAAAACAAAGTCTAGTATGACTTAAAAATGCGCTTGTCGGGAGGCAACCCGTCTTTCTCTTTACTTTTTCTTTTTCTGCATTCTTTATTTTACTTATTAGACAATGATTTTGATTTGGAATATTTTTGGATTTTGTGTTGTAATAGTTAGGAACAATTATCGTTTTACTCATTATTTACATTTAGAAATGCATGTTTAGTTAATAGTTTTTCGTACTTAGAATTGGAAGACCTATTGAGACAAGAAGGAGCTATCCTTGGCCCAAGTTGTCAAGATTACTAAGGTTAGTAAGTATGTGCAAGGACATAGCCAAAAGGTAAGGGCAAGTGGCAAAGAAAAATGAAACAAAAACCGGACCAGCGAACTTCCCCGATCGGATCCGTGTATACCCGATCGGGTAAGTTGCCTGATCCGTATTTTGCTCTAATTTCTTCTATAAAGCCAACTTGCTACCCTTTGCTTGCTCCCATATACCCGTGTTCTTCAATTTCAAAGCTCAAGTTCTCTCAAAACTTCATTTCTTAGTCTTTTCTTACAAAATTTGTTACTATAGTTCATCAAAGGCAACTTCTAAGCATCATCAAGTAAGTTAATTCTACTTTAGTTACTTCAATCTCTCTATTTTTCAGAAATCCAACATGAACAAACCCTAACCCAAATTTGGGGGTTCTTGATTTTAATTGAAAAACTTGTTTAAATTGGATTTCTAGTGCTTCTTACATGCTATAGAGTGAATATTAGTGATTAATTAGGATGATTACTATGATTTGAATGCTCATATGCCAATTAGGATACTCATCTTTACTATATGCTAAGGACTTATGCTTAAGTGGTAGTGTGATGCTTGAATTCATGCTTTATACTATGAACTTATGATCTTATTGTGTTATTTAGCATTAGTACCCTTTGAGTAATGGCCAAACGCATGATTCAAGTGTATGTTGCTCATCTTAGTGACATGTTGTTATGCTTAAGAACATCCATTTGTGCTCAAAAGGTAGCATGATAATGTTTCACTAAGGTAGCTATGCTTGAATTTATGCTTAAAGCTTAGTATTCTAACACTTATGTTATCAATTTGTGTTTATAAATGAAGTGTTTTAATACTAGTTATTTGTAGAAAATGGCACCTACAGTACATTAAGGAGATCAAAGAGGCCAAGAACCTCCAATCATGAAGAAAGTAGTAGAGCCCACGAAGAAGACATAGAAATGCTTGAAGCAAATGATCAACCCAAAAATGAAGGAGATGCTATGCATGATCCTGACTTTCCGGATGTAGAATTTAGTTCAAACAAACAATGGCAAAATTGGTGCATTCTTAAAAGCAAAGGTATGAGGGCTACCAAGTTCCTCGATGTTTCTTCTTTAAGACATATGAAACTTCTTGAGCATGTCAAAGTGTTATTTAGGGGTTTAGGTATGAATGCTAGCATGGACTTTAGTTATAAGACCTACCCTCAATTAACCCTTGAATTCCTGAGCTCATTTGAGTTACATAGGTCTAGGAATAGAAACACCATGCCTCAAGTTCAGTTTCGCTTGTTTAATGATGATTATAATATGAACTTAGAGACTTTTGCTAGACAATTTGGTCTCACTTCTGAGGACACTGTTACCTCACCTCCAGAAGGCTTTGATGTTAGCCTGGTTTGGAACACTATTTCAACTTACCCTGTCTCTCGTTGGGACCATGTCCCACACCAACATATCCATCATCCCGCCATTAAAATCTGGCAAAGATTCATGGGATGGACCTTCTTGGGTCGTGCTGAACCTCATTTGGTGAGACGAGTGGAGTTAGAAATTTTAGGAGGATTTTTGAATGTGAATGGTGAAGAACCATGGTCTATTAGTATCCCTTATTATTTTGCTATTCTGTTGACTAAAGCTATTAATCCTAAGAACACTGCCATTGTCTATGGAGGTCTTATCACTCACCTTGCTATGCGAATTTGTGGTTTTAACCAAGCCACCACCGACCTCCAAGCATTGACTACACCTCCCACCGAGATGGGAAATGGGTTGGATTATGATTACTTTGTTCAGCTTAACTGGTTTCGTGTCTCTCACCCCCATATGATTTGGAGGATAGCTGGCCGTGATTCGGTCAAGTTGACCGCCGAGATAGACCAAATTCCATTTCTTAGGCAACGTCCTCCACTTCAAGAGGGTGAGGCTATCTTACCCCGACCCACTTACTTCCTTTTTGTTGGGAATATTACCCCCATTGATCCCCTGTTCAACTTAGATCCCGCCGCCCTGAGGTAGGATCATCCTCTCAATCGACCCATGCTACGGGCGATGTGACCGCCATGTTTGAAGCCTTAGCCTTGTCCGTTAATAGAATTCAGTCCAACCAGCAGCTTGCTTTGCACTCCATCTATGACCACTTTGCTAGGAAAGGTGTGATTAGACCTGAGGGCCCCCACCCGTCTTTTTATACTTGGCCCGAAGGGGGGTATGGTACTACTTATGATGCAGGTGTGCAGGAGACCGGACCGGATTACTGTGGAACCGACTATGGCGTTGAGAGTTTTGGAGGGTGTAGAGGTGATTTTAGAGATCACCAAGTAGAAGAGTACCAGTCCTTAGGAGCCAGCAACCCAACCGGGATCATTACTTCTCGTGGTAGTTATTATTGTGCAGATGATACCTACTATACAGACGCTTCTGGATCCGCATCCGAGCCACCTTCTTCTGAGAGGAGAAGCCGTAGCTGGTGGCCTTTGTTATGAGATGGTGAGTTCCCCTTGTCTATACTAGCTTGGGGGAGGCTAAACATTTTGTAAGAATTTTATTTCTTTCCTTTATTTTTCGCATTTTTAGTTTTCTTTTTAGCCCCTTTTCCCATTAGAATTTCATCCTGTTTCTCTGTTCTGTGTGCTATCAACCGTTTTTCGGTTTGTTCTGTTATAATTGCATGCACATTGAGGACAATGTGAAGTTTTAGCTTGGGGGAGGATTTGCATTTAGGACTTACTGCATTTAGGATTGCATTTAGATTTCTATTTTTTTTTTTCTTCTAGTTTTCTTAGTTTATTTTTAGTTTTTATTGAAAAAAAAAGAAAAAAATCGAAAAAAAAAAAAAACAAAAAGAAAAGATCATTTCCATCTTACATTTCTCATTTATAGTTTTTATAAGCTGATGTTTCAACATATTATGAGGAATTATGCATTCATGGGGATGTCTTGTACACAGTAGGTAGAAAATTGCATTTGGACTTAATTAAGCTTGATCTTGACTTTGGCAAGCTACTCATATTGTAAGGTAGAGCCTCCAGTGGTCGGTACATCTGAACCCGATCCCAGTTTAGGAGTGAGTAGTTTCTCCTTATAGTCTGTGTCATATCAAAACGCATAAGTATGGTTTTTATTCCATTTTCTATAAGTATTACTGTCATGATCCACATTTTGAAGCCATTTGTTCTTGTTCACATTTCGCAAAAACACCCTTCTTTCTAGCTACATTATAATATTGCCTACCCTTGTTGAGCTAGTAACCAACTATTTGTGTAGGGGTGTTCTGTGTTTTTGCGATGTTCTGATAATGCCACCATTTGGTGTGAACTTGATGTCTCGGGATTGCTGATTCCCGAGTTTCTCAGTGAAAAAAAAAAGAAAAAAAAAAGCTTTGGAGAAAATGATGCGAAATGAAAAATGAAAACGAAAAATGGAAAGCTCAAAAGAAGAAGAAAAAAAAAGAAAAAGAAAAGAAAAACGCTTCCATGAATAAGAAAGAAAGAAAAATTATGGGAAGTCGTAACTTGATTCTAATGTTTAATAAGCCAATATGCTGCTTTTGGCTTTGACCATTGTTGACGGGAATTGGTATGAATTGCATTAAGTATCCACTAGACATTTGGTTATTACTAGCTTGACTTTAAGCTCCACATGACCAAAATCATTTGTCCACTTTCTTACCCAAATTTCCCAAGCCTTTTCTTTACTTTTCTAGTGCTTCTTACATTATATTTCGATCATGATTAGTCTTACTTAATGATTTTGGATTGTCTACCATACTAGACCGCGGGCACATTCTTATAAGTTGTAGATAGGAAAGTGTCACTTCAAATTTGAACCAATATTTCCTATTTTACAAAAATTTGAGTGAAGAGTGTACCGTGAGAGTCCATTGTCAGAAAGATCATGCAAGAGCTGAAAAGGTCCAAAGAATAATTTCTATGCTACGCCGTTATGTAAATCTCAACCATGATTCGCATTTTCCTTCGTCCTTGTTGATAACGGGTTTGTGATTCATCTACTTGTAAGAGCTTACTTTTTGAGATTTCACTACTACAAATTCAGGCAATAACAACGCCCATCAACAACGCAAACTCACGAAAATTAAGAAAAACCGTTGTGGAATGGATAATTATTTTTCCGCGGAATTTTATTAAACCTAATAACAACAGTATTAGTTTTTTGAACGTTGTTATTAGTTTTAACAACGGGGTGAACTAAAATAACCGTTGTAAATAAATAAACTAATAACAACATTTTATTCTCTATAAACGTTGTTATTAATTTGGCGCGAAATAAGGAAAAGTAATAACAACAGGCACAAATAAACCCGTTGTTATAATGTGTTATTAATTTGGCGCAAAATTTGGCTTAAATTAATAACAACGGATATGATTTTGTTGTACGTTGTTGTTAGTTGTAACAACGGGTATAACTTTGTTAACCGTTGTAAATAAGTAATCTAATAACAACGGTTTACTATGAATAATAACCGTTGTCAATATTTGTTAATAAAGATGAAAAAAACACACAACACTATTAATACTGTACTGCAACACAAAAACACAAACACAAAGCGATTATATTGCATCACAAAACCACAAACACTAAGACATACTCCCTGATCGTCTCTTTGTCATCATCTCCGTCTGCTATTTCTTATTAATCAGGTATTATTATTGCAGTGTATAGTGCTTATGATGTTGCTGTCTTTTTTGGTTTCTGCTGATTATTATTGCAGTGTATAGTGCTTATGATATTGTTGTCTCTAATTATAATTAAAAAAAATAAAGGTAAGCAACAACAACGGTTGTTGTAAATATACCCGTTGTGATTGCTTATAACAACGGTTATTAATCACAAACCGTTGTCATAGTGTTTATTATTTACAACGGGTAGACTACTTTAACCGTAGTCATTACTCTATCACAATAACGGTTTGTTTATAATAACCGTTGTCAATATTTGTAAATAAAGATGAAGAAAATACACAACACTAATAATACGACTGTACTACAATACAAAAACTCTATCACAAAGCGATCATACTGCACCACTAATCGTCTTTCTGTCATCATCTCCCTTATTAATTTTTATCAACTATTTCTTATTAAGATTTTCTAGCTAGATTGTTCAATTCTTATTATTGAATTCAGTGTATTGTCTTTAGTGTTTGTTAGCTTTGGTCATTGTTGAAGATTCCCAAATTATTTAGATTTTGGTCATTCATTATACAGTCTCCATGTTTAATTACTTCTTATTATTGAATTTTGGATTTTCTGAATGTCGTTTATTATTGAATTTGTGAATTAGTTCAATTCTAATTTTGCTTTATCGATTAAATAGCTTTGAATTGAATTAGTTTTATAACTTCTAAACTTAAGTCAAAAAACAAATGAACGTATCAACATTAATATTATTAAATAATAAGTTCAAACGGCGCCACACACAAATGGCGCCAAAACAACCAAACAACTACAACCAAACAACAACAACAACAAACTAAATTGAGTCCGGGTAAATCTCCCGGATAGCTGCCACCGCTAGAGCATATGCATCAATCGGGTCAGCCTCGGCCAGCACCAACCCTTCCCACTGCTCTACCTGGGTCACTTCAACGAGGTCGACCCTATTTGGGAAACCGGTACGGTCATGTTCGGAAGCCACCCATAGATATGGCCCAGGCTGGTGGTCCGTGCTCTCAATAAAATCTTTTCGCCCATGCCCGGCCTTGTCAAACATTCTTGCCAGTTTGAATGCGGACGCACGATGAGCATCCATCATCCCAAACTCGAAAACGAGTTCCCCTGTAAAGTACATGCGATGATAATTTGGCCACATCTTCTTAATTAAGTAGCCATTTCGAATAAGCGTATCACGGAGCTTCTTGTAGCTTTTACATACAACGTAGCCACCCTCAATATGAGAAGGCATTTGTTTCATGATGATGCAAGCATATGGTTTAGTAAAAGTTTCAGACATTTTGTTAGTATTGAGGCTGGGAAATTTTGTATGGTTTAGCAAATATGTTATTGATTGGAGTTGGGAAATTTTGTATGTGGTTGATAACCCTGTATTGAGGCTTTATTTATAGAGACTTATTGATTGGAGTTATTGAGTCACATGCAGTTATTGATTCACATGCATGCATTGGTTCACATGCATGCATTGGTTCACATGCATGCATTGATTCACATGCATTACAAATCCCAAAACGACTATACATTCACATGCATGCATTGGTTCACATGCATGCATTGATTCACATGCATTTACAAATCCCAAAACGACTATACATTCACATGCAGTAAGTTATTGATTGAGTAAATGTGTGAATGTATATATGCAGTTACATTTCCTATGCAGTCAATGCACTTACATGCAGTAAATTGAGTAAATGTGTGAATGTATATATGCACCGATGTCATTACTCTATCACAACGGTTTTAGTCAGCAAAACCGTTGTGGAAAGTAATAACAACGGTTTTTTTAACGAATAACCGTTGTTATTTCTCTATCACAACAGCTATGATGCACCGATGTCATTACTCTATCACAACGGTTTTAGTCAGGAAAACCGTTGTGGAAAGTAATAACAACGGGTTATTTAACCAATAACCGTTGTTATTTCTCAATATTATTATTTTTAATTAAAAGATATTGCAGTCCAAACCCGTGAATAAACAACAGAAGAAAAACTGTAACAGCAGAACCAGCATTGATTAAAGCATCCATTGAACATCATCAATGGCAGCATAACCCCTCTATAAATACAGCCTCAAAACCCCTCCTTTTAATATTACATAACCCTAATTAATTACTCCAAAAATTAACATCATCAATGGCAGCAGTTAACCTTCCCAACGATGAGACGACCCTTACAAAATTAATTGCAGATGAGGAGGAGGCTCTTGCCGTAGTTCCCGCTGATCATCACCCATTGATTAAAGGATCCATTGAACATCGAAAGGATTATTGGATTAGGAGGCTTGAAGCAGTCCAACTTGTCAACCAAGCGTCGTCATCATCATCGTCCTCTGGCTACCCACGTCAGCCTGATACTCGCAGGTTGGATGCTGCAAGAGATATGTTGAGTTGTACCTGTCCTACCTTATCTCCACATGCAAGACGTGTACTTGCATACATTGAATATGTTATTGCAAAATACGAGGTTAATGATCCGGAAGTCATTAGTATCATCAATATTGTTCCGGATTGTTGGTGGCAGTGTGAGAAAAGCTTTTTACTCTTAACCGGAATTGTTCCGGATTATTTAACATCTTTATTTATTTGATGTCGGATGAATGTAATGTACTGTAATATAAAATCTAGGTTATTCCTAATGAAATCAATGAGAAAGAATGTTGTTTAAAGTGTTTGAATTGATATGATTAATTCCGTTGATGTTCAATATTTTGATGTTTGATCAATAGCGATAATCTACTAGATATATATAGAAGTATATAAAAAAGGGTTTAGGGTTTAGGGTTTAGGGTTTAGGGTTTAGGGTTTCGGGTTTAGGGTTTAGGGTTTAGGTTTTAGGGTTTAGGGTTATTTTGAAGTAACACACGTATACTAATAATGATACTTAATAATTAAAAGTGATCCGACCCGAAAATGATACTAAATAATCATCACGCGGATAATAAATAAAGATTTCTATCGAATTAAATTAAATAACCCGATACTAGCTAATTAATTTTGGGTCGGACAGTTTCAGGTTTGTGATGCAAAAACGGCCCGACTCGATATATAACCTCATCCGCTGGCGCTTGACCTGGAAAATGATCGACGACAATTAAAATTCCCGAAACAGACACGAAAGCCGAAAGGACCCGGCCCTCGCTCGCTCCCTGACCCAAACTAACCCGGTAAAGTTACATACCCTACGAATCTTACCCGATCGGAATATGGCCTAGTAACCATTTATTTGTTGATAAAACGTAATAAGTATAATAAGTGATAAATAATGTGGGGTGTGGTGATAAGTAATAATTAGTGATAAATGAATGTGGGGTAATTTTGATGGCCGTCAATATATGAAAATAACCATTTGTTGATAAACGTAATTAAGCGAGACGATAAATAACAAAACCATAAAGATAATTAATTAATGGAAAATAGCTGTGGATTATTGTAAGGGGCCGGTTTCTTCAATTTTATGTGCAGTGGTTAGTTATTTGATTATAAAGATTGGACTAAATAGGTGGTAAGTTTAAACTTTTGAACCCAATAATATATTATAGGTGGTAAAAAGCAAAAAACCGTCCCTTTTAATTAATTTGAGCATATATATATGCATCAATATATCCGTCCCTTTTAGCGTACTTGAACGAAGTCGATCGACCCCATATCATTATTTAATTTGGGAAACATTGACGTGTATATATAATACTTGCATGTGCATTGATGAATCTGTTATTATTGCAAAGTAGTACGAGGTTAATGATCCGGAAGTCATCATTAATTATTATATATCATCAATATTATCATCAATATTATTGCAAAGTAGTACGAGGTTAATGACACGTGCCCCCGACCCAAAAGCGATCGACCCGAAGGAGCTACTAGCTCTAGATAGTGGATTGCCTGATCCGTAACTGGCCACCCGATCAGTTTCAGGTTAGTTAGTGATGCATGATTATAATAATCAGTACCTTAATTAAAAAGAAAATGACCCGATTCGAGAATCACTAGACTCGATATATATACCACATCCGCTTGACCCGGAAATTATCGACGACCCGCCCAATTATAAACATTCCCGAAACAGACACGAAAGCCGAAAGGACGCCCTCGCTCCCCGACCCAAACTAATAATATATAATAACCCGATCGATAAAGTTATTAATTACAAACCCGCCGAATCTAACCCGATCGGAATTGATTCCCAGGTCAAACCCGATCCGAGCTAATAATTAAACGTAACTTACGCCTATAATATAAAAATTTAGAGCAAAGTAAAATAAATTAAATTAAATTTAGAGCAAAGTTAAATAAATTAAACGTAATTAATGAATTTATTTTCGTGCCTCAAATTTTAATACCGCGCGTGCGTATCTGAAAAATTAAAAAACAAAACACATAATCTATAAAAACGGGTCTTTATAATACCACCGTTGTTATCACTTTCAACAACGGGTCATATTAAAGAAACCGTTATCATAGTGTTATTACTTTCTACAACGTGTGTTCTTTAACCGTTGTCATTACTCTATAACAACGGTGGTTTTTAGTATAACCGTTGTCAATAGTTTCTCAAACATTATGGTAAGAAACCCTTTAGTTTCTCTTAATAAAAAATAATTTCCAATCCTATAGAGTAAATTAAACACACGTACATTATTATCATCATCCTCCTCATTTACAATCATCCTCGTTTACAACACAAATATTTTTGTTTATTATCATCATCATCCTCCTCGTTCTCTTGATCATCATCCTGCTCGTTCTCTTTATCATAACCCTGTTCTCATTTTCTTTATCAGGTAATTTTTGTGTTTCGTCTTTAGGGTTTTAAGATTGAAGTTCATCTTTTTGTTTTCATTTTCTATTTATCGTTCTCTTTATCATCTAGTTTCATTCCTTTCTAAGTTTTTAGAGTTTTAGAATCTTTGCATGACTCTTTATTTGTTCAGTTACTATTTCATTCATTTTAAGGTCTTAGGGTTTTAGAATCGTTGTATGCATGACTCCGTTCCGTTACTATTTCATTTCTTTTGAAGGTCTTAGTGTCTTAGGATTATCATGGGTGAAAAACGGAAAAGAGTAGAAAACAATGATAAGGGGGATAAGCCTGGTGAGAGGGGTGCTTCGAAGTGCCCTGCAGCCCTTGCAGCTATAGCGGCAAAAAAGCCGATGGAAATAAAATGGAGTGTGAAAGGTGTTCTACTGGTCCAAATGCTGGCCATTTATCCACTTGGATTGGAGTTACAACCAAACAGTTTGCGCCTATTGATTTAGATGATTTCAGGAATATAAATCCTGTATTGCAGAACTTACTCTTGATCCGTATAAAGGTATGATAATTTCTTTAGCTAAATACCATTTTATTTTGCAGAAGTTACTATTACATAAGGCAGGAAGCCGTATAAAGGTTCGTATAAAGGTATGATATTAGACATCCGCTTATTAGTATATATGATGATGATGCAGGAAGCTTTCGATATTCCAGACTGCCATGATAAGTATCTATTACGTAAGGCAGCGGCAGTCTTAAGGCAGTGGAGGTGTGACCTTGCCAAATTACACTTGTATGTCGACAAGGGGACGGGGCAGATGCATAAGAGCCCACCGACAAAGTACCCCAACATCACTCAGCAACAATGGGATAATTATAAGGCGAAACGAGCTACTGAAAAGTTTCAGGTTAAGTATCCATGTCATATGTTTACATTTTTGTAAAACTCTACTTAAGGTTACATTTTCTAAAAGTTTCAGGTTACATTTTCCTAAAACTCTACTTGTATCTATAATTTTCTAATTGTCTCATCTACTTGCGATTTTATATGATTTGAAGAGCGTTAGCGCCAGAAATCGTGCTAACATCTCACAGAAGCGGGGGGTATATTATGGTTCTCGAGGCGGTTACAGATTGATAGAAGAAAATCTCGTAAGTAACATCTATATATTAGATTTTTTTAATCATACTTGAACTTGATATACATTTATACATATATTATTTTTGAGTTAATGTGTAGGTGTCAAAGGGAGTGACCGACTTGAATCGGCACGTAACTTATAAAGAAGGGCACACGCCTAAAAGTTCCCGAACATGTAACGAATATGATCAGGAAGTCTTGGCCAACATAGTAAGTATTATTTTATTAAGACGGGTTTTTAATAACTTTATTGTTCAATTCTTGTATGTCTAACTATCTATTTATTTTAGTAACAAAAATAAAATTAAGTTTATTTAATATATTATAGGAGAATGTTCTGAAGGAGGTTGCGGAAGGTAAATTCACTCCGAGTGGTCGTGACGACGTTCTTGCTAGAGCGATCGGCCGTCCCGAGCATCCAGGTCGATTGAGGGGCGTCCCATTACATGTCGGAGTCACGAAATATTATGGGACAACTAACCCGAAAAAGAAGAAGAAAAATAAGGGGAAGGCTGACATGGTACCATTTGTTATTGTCATTTAAAATTCACATGTTATTGTTTTAACAAAATGATGATTCTACATTTTGGGCGTGCAGGTTCAGTTATTGGCCTCCGTGATACTAAAGATGACTTCTTGAGGCAAGCCTTCCGAAGAAGAATTGAAGATGATGGAGGATGTCATTAAAAAGGGTGAGGTAGTGCAACAGATTGGTCAAGAGGCTGACACTACTACCTTGCCAATACATGAGGAGACGGCTGAGAAGATGGGTGACGTACCTACTGCTGCCGAGGTTTTAATACCTCAAGCCGATAAGGTAAATACGACTTCTTCTTCTTTTTCTGCATTTGTTCTTTCCAGCAGTCATGCCTTTGATTGGTTTATTTTATTAGGTAAATGAGTCTGAAGAGGGGACGCAACTTGAGGAGACGGGTGAGGTACCTAATGCTGCTGAGGTTTTGATACCTCAAGCCGATAAGGTAAATACGACTTAACCATTTTGAACCTCTGCATTTGTTCTTTCCAGCAGCCATGCCTTTGATTGGTTAATTAATTTTATAAGGTAAATAACTTTGAAAAGGGGACGCAACTTAAGGAGCCGGCTAAGAAGACGGATGACAATAATGAGGTATGTAGATTATAAGAAGTTAGTATGAAGATGATCATTTATGATATCTATTATATTTTGGTATTTAGTAAATAATATGTATTCTTCAGGCCAAAAAAAAGCGGGTAGTTCTTCTCACCGACCCTTCATCTAAGGATGTGGTTCGTGTTGCCCGGGGTTTGATCATATACCCAAAGCCCAATGACTCAGCGGAAACCATCTTGGTTCATGGCGTACCACTCTTGCCGAATCATGCAAAAGTGGAGATAGAGCTAGTCGCGAAGGGCTGTGAATGTAACAACCCGAAAAGTACCCGATTTTTCTAGTAAAAATATTCACTAACACTTTTCAGTAGAACTTAAGTTTTTAAAATAGGAATTTTTGTTCCGAGTCTTATTTTGAAATTCCGCGTTCGTATTTAGAATTTTTGAGAGATTTCATGAAAAGACCGTTTTTAGTCGTCTTTGACTTTTCTTGAGTTTAAGTCGTCTTTGACTTTTCTTGACTTTTTAAAGTCGTCATTGACTTTTTCTTGACTTTTAAGTCGTCATAAACTTTTCTTGACTTTTAAGTCATCTTTGACTTTTCTCGACTTTTAAGTCGACTTTGCCTTTCGTTGACTTTTCCCGACTCGCCTTATAAGTTTGAAGACCGAAATTTTATTTAAAAAAATAATATTTTTGATTTATTTTTATTTAGATTTATTAAGATTTATCATAATTTAATATAATTATTTTGAATTTATTCGGAATGTAAAGAATAACTTTTACGGTTTTAACCGAACGTCATTTAACTATTCCCGAGTCATCGCAAATCCCGAAACAAAATCGAAACTCGACTTTGGCATGAGTCACACGCCCATGTCATCGTTTTCCACTCACGTTAGATATTTTAATTCTTTTGATTAAATTAATAAGAATATCTAAGATATTTTCAACTTTATCGATCAGTTAACGAAAATTACGCAAATCGCTCAAAATCAGACCCGCTTTCTCTCCTATCCTCACGGTTTTTCTTCTCTCTTTGACCTTGATATTTTTTTTTCTTTTCATTACAATAACATAATATCTTGATATTTAATTCAATTAACTTAATATCTAATTAATTACGGTAATATAATTATTATACCGGGTCAATTCCATAACCACAATTTCAAAACCCAACTCACTAGTTTGCTCTATATTACACGACACTCCTCACCCCACTTTACTCACAACCAACTTTTCATTTTTCAACAAATCAAATAAAGATCAAAATATCACTTTCTTTAATCGTTCTTCATTTGTTCTTCGTGTTCTTCAATTGTTCATCATCGTTCTTGAGCAAAACCTTCATAAAATCTTCATTTCTTAATTAAATCCTTCCTAACTTATATTTCTAGACTCTCCTCTTCGCTCCCCATCTTCACGTACGGTTTTATTTCAATTCCGACAAAATCGTTTTTCAACACTTTAATTATGGAAAATCATATTTTAAGTTCTAATAATGTTTTTCTTGTCATTTCTTATAGGGGAAGATTT
>JAIUZE010016931.1:0-23976 GCA_022085475.1 Heliosperma pusillum
TACACTCTTTTATTTCCGTTTTTATACGGGAGATATGTCTCCCGTCTTGTATAATTCTTATGTAAAATTTTATTTCCTTTTCATTATGAACCTTTGTATTTCAGACACCTTCGTTTATTTATTAAATTATTTTTTTTCTTTCCGCAAATTTGAGGGTGTCACAGTTGGTATCAGAGCATTTTTGCTCCCGACGCACGTTTGTGTACCCTTGCATAAATAACTTGACCTTAATAAATAATAAACTTGTGAGATAGAAGGGTAAGATGGGTAGATTAGGATTTATGTTGTAGTCTATTTGTTTATGCTGATTGTTAGGAGTAACTTAATTTGTTTTGTTTCTTATGAAGATGGTTGGACCTCATATAGAAGAGATGGATGTTAGTGCCAACCAAGTTCCTCCTCATAGAGAAGACAATTGCCAAGAAGGCTATGCTTGGGTGGCTAGCCAAATTGCTAGGAGCAATATTACGCCTTATGGTGGTGAGCCGGACCCTACCGAGCTCTCGGAATGGTTTCAAGAGTTGGAAAACCAATTCGACTATTACCAAGTCCGTGAAGAGGACAAGGTAAGGATTGCTCAGTTATTCCTGGTAAGGGAGGCAGACTACTGGTGGTCTATTTCCAATCCCCCCGCTATTCTAGAAATCAATTTCGAGTGGGAATGTTTCAAGTCTCTTGTTGAGGACCGATTTTGCCCCTTGAAGCTCAGTCAGCAAAGACTCAGAGAATTCATCGATTTCAAGCAAGGTGATTTGATGACCCAAGACTTCACTACTCAATTCAACCAGCTTGCTCGTTTTGCGCCAGGACTCATCAATGATGATGAAGATAGAGCTTTTTACTATCGTAATAAGCTAAGTGCTTTACTCCAAAGCAAAGTAAGGAGGAGCTCTACATCTTTCGGAGAATTATATGACGATGCCCTTCGGGCCGAGGACTCCATGAAGGCCTTTAGTGAGGGGGCAAAGATAAAGAGTCCCTCTCCTTTTTCCTCTTTCAATCCAAGGCCAGATTTCCATGACAAAAGATGTTTCACTTCCTTTTCCTCTAATGCCGATGGTAAGAGTAAACGTCCATTCTTTCCGAGCAACAACGATCTTAGGGATCGTATCTGTTTTGGGTGCAAGCTGCCTATGCATCCAGGTATTGGCTGTTTCAACAAGCCAATTGTGTGCTATGCTTGTCGGAAACCGGGACATAAGTCTAATATATGTCCCGAAAAGAAGAAGACAGCTGTTACACCAGATACTTCTGGGAGACTGAGAGGTAGAATTCTAATGAGCAGCACTAAGGCCGATGCTCAACCAGACGTTATGACTGGTATGTTTTCAATTTAAGAAATACCGTGTTTAATTTTATTAGATACGGGAGCTTCTTTATCCTTTATTTCGAAGAGATTACCCGATAAATTATCTCTCAAAGCTTCAACTGGAGAAAGTACTCCTATATCTTTACCATCCGGAGATAGTGTCTGGTAGTTTCACTTCCTTAAATCAACCTCATTTCTTTTCTCGCCTTCGTCTTTTAATTTCTTCTTATCTTAGTCTTTAATAATGCTTCCTAATGTTCCTAGTATCATGATCTTTTATCCCTACTCTCTTGAGAGGTAGTTTTCTTTTAGCTATCGTAAGGGTTAGTGGAGGTGTTTTGGAAGGAGTTTCGAATATGATACCTAACCGTCCTATGGAGCTAGTTTCGTGTTTAAAATGATTATAGAAAATGGAGAATAGTTTAGGAAGAAACTATCCTAGTGGTTTTAAAATATGAAAGCTTGAAGTTGCAATATCTTTTTGAGGATCGAAATAAGCTTAATAATAGTTGTAGTTGTGGTTAGGAAGTTGAGTGATTTTAATGTTACTTAGGAATTTGTTGTCGTTAAATGTTGGACCCTAACGGGAATAAATACTTTGTGGAATTAGGATTTGATGACACAACTTGAGGAATATCGACATAAGCGAAAACCGATGTATTAAGAGTTGGGAAGAGATAAATAAATTGATTACGGTCGCATTGCCCTATGTTTGGCAAAAGTTAAGTGAATCGAGTTTTGTGGGACTAATCTCTTTGAGGTTTCGAGATTCAACTTTTGATGATGAGAGGGTTCATTGTAAATAAGTTGGGGTAATGAATTTGGGAATAAGTTGGATTAAAGGATTTCATCGTAAGTCCTTTACTTTGTGGTTGTTAGCGGTCTTGTTTCCTTAATTATAAATATTTTGATGGTGATTTCCAATAATAGTTTCGATGGACCTTAGAAGATTCTAATGGAATTTGAATAATTGGGAGTTGTTACTCGATGTGTCATGCTTATGAAATATTTTGGTAGGAATCGGATGATTGAAAATGTTGAGGATATAGTGCACCCTCTTGAGGACTAGATTCTGTTGCAGTTAGTAGTGACGAGTTACGATCGGCATTTGAATTTTCATAGATGGAAGTTAGTATGGTGGGACATTCTTCTTTCTTCCTTTCCTCTTTCTATTCGATTTATTTTTCGAATATTCCGTTCCTTCTATCGAATATCATCTTCTTATAGATAGATTACTAGAAGCTTTAGTTAGAAATTTTAGGCATAGTGTGACACCCTCAAATTTGCGGAAAGAAAAAAAAAATTATTTAAATACATAAAAGATAATAAAACATAACGAAGGTGTCATAAAATAAAAAGGGTCATTACAAAACGGAAATAATATTCTACAAAGAAATATACAAGACGGGAGACATATCTCCCGTATAAATACGGAAATAAAAGAGTGTATAATAATATACAAACTATGAACCGAATATAGGTCCAAGGTAAATACTTCGCTCGCTAGCTCGTCCATGTACCCCAAAATATGCAACACCACCTGTTCGACCGCATTAAATATAAACACGGAAGCCACAGTCAGTGGGGAGTAACTCCGAGTTCTCCTAGCCACGAAATGTCAAGTTTAATAAAACATGAATAACATAAAAGCAATGTATATGGACAATACAAAACTTTAACATATATGATATGCTTTTCATGTTATGAAACAGATAACTAACAAATAACCTAGCATGTGAAAGCTATCATGTGAAACCGATAATAAACTATAACTCGAGGTAGGGAAGCGGGTATGCTAGCTCAGAGGTTCCTCTCAGAAACATGGCCGTGATACACTCAAACCCTAATCAACACGTAATCATGTGAATCAGTTAACAATCGGTAATCCAAACTCTATCAATCTTAGCCGGCTTGCACCTCACCTTCTAAAACTCATAGAATCATACAAACATGAAAGACTAATACTTCTACAAACAGGCATAAGTTCTTAGTACCGTCAATAGTCGACTTCTGTAACTCGAGGCTATACCACAAGGTAGGAAAACATCCTAGTCCTAGACTGATCAGACCTAATGACAACAGCTATTCCATTCCCCGTCCCATGACATAACCGTCTATGAGAAACTCTACTAGGCGACCCCCTAAGCAGAGATGGCTAGTACTTAAGCTGGCTCCGTTCCCAAAATGGATAAGGCAGCCATGCCCCGACTTGGATATAAACCCACCAAGCCGAGACACAAAAGCTATCAAGCGATAAACTCCGTATGCTCGTTAAAGATAGTATGGCCTATCAATGTCATGGGCCAAGATACTCATTTAGAATTAGAATGGTCAAGACGCCATATACTCATAATTCTCTATGGGTACTTAGTCAACACGACACCAACCATATAATTAAACAGTCACGGGAAAAACATCCTATCATGTGACTAATTGCATATAAATCATATTCAAATATCATATCGCCTCATATCTACTAAGGCTCATTCATTCATTCATTAAAATAAAACCTTACCTGAAGACAAATCCCGACCCGAGTCCCGCGACGGGTCATCAGTCAAATCGGGGCCTGACTAGATCTTATTGTCCAACCCTTTGGATCCAAACCGGCTAGAAGCAGAGTCTTTATCACATAGACATAAAATCAACATATTCATTACATGTTATTTTATTACTACTTCTAACATGTGAATTATCATATTATACCCAAAACCCGCTTGACTTAAATGATTTCAACGTAAACTACATCTCGTATTATAATTTCTAACATGTGAGAAATAATAATTTTATGAAAACCTTTTTAATTAAATATTTTACTTATTAATATTTCCCACTTGCTAAATATTACAAAACACGATAAAAATGACGATAACTCAAAAACCGACACGAGTCCCAAGGTGGGACCCACGGGCTGAATTGGGCCGGACCCACATGGGCCTGATTTGGGCCCCACGGCCTAAATGGGCTAAAGTGGCTGATTTTTCTAACTTGTACTAAAACCGTTTTCTAATATTTCCCGCATGCTTTAACATAATTAAAATCCGTCAAAACAACAATTAAACAACCAAACATCGACACAACCCAAAGACCAAAACCCGGACCCACCATGGACCAACCCAGACCGGTCTGAACCGGCCTGGACCGGTCTGTTTGGTCCGGTCTGGCTGCCAACCCCACGGTTCACCAACAACAACACCAAATCACTTCCAACATGTTTTTAATCATCAAACAACCATTTTAACAACATTCATACAAAATCATAACTTATTAAAAATCATCAAAATTTGTCAAGAACATTAAACTTGTTAAAATTTCATAAACAACATAAAAATCATAACTTAGTAAAAATCATTAAAATTCTTCAAGAACACTAAATTTGTTAAAAGTTCATAAACAACATAAAAATCATAACTTATGAAAAACCATAAAAATTCATCAAGAACAATAAATCAACATAAAAATTCACTACAACTTAAAAATCATCAAGAACACTAAATCATCATAAAAATTCATACAACATAAAATCATCAAAAATCATCAAACATCACAAAAATTCCATACAACATAAAAATCATAAAACAACATAATAATTACTACTTAACATATTACTAACTAAAAATCCATAAATCATAAAACATGAACCAAAAATAAAGATGAACCAAAATCCAAATAAATCAAATTAAAGGCTATGTTACTAACTTAACTCTTAAATACTATAACATGAGCCAAAACTAAAGACTACAAAAACAAACTAAGGCTATGTGACATTAATTCGTCGAGTAAAACGGAATCGTTACCTTAGCTAGCCAAAAATCACTTAGCACCAAAATATAAGAAATATATAAATAAGAAAACCCTTCTACTAGTCTTCACCCAAAATATAAGAGTCCCCAAATTCGTCTTCAAACTCTTCCCCTATAAGAAATACAAGAAAAACAATTATTAGAACTTAAACTAAATTTTCCATAATTAAATGATGAAAACGATCTTGACGGAATTGAAAATAAACCGTACTAGAAGATGAGGAGCGAAGAGGAGATCCTAGAAATATAAATTAGGAAGGATTTAATTAAGAAATGAAGGATTTATGGAGGTTTTGCTCAAGAACGATGAAGAACAATTGATGAACGATTAAGAACACGAAGAACGATTAAAGAAAGTGATATTTTGATCTTTATTTGATTTGTTGAAAAGTGAAAAGGTGTTTGTGAGTAAAGTGGAGTGGAGTTGGACGTGAGTTTATAGACAAATAAAGGTGTTGAGTTTTAAAATTGTTGTTCCGTAATTGACTCGCGTTTAATAATTATTTTACGGTAAACGATTTAATATAATTTACGATAAAGTTAATATCAAGATATTATGATATTAAAATGAAAAATAATGAAAATATCAAGGCTTAAGAGTGGGTAAGGGAGCCGTGTGATGTTGAGCTTGTCGGGTCCGATTTCGAGCGTTTTGCGTAGTTTTCGTTAACTGATCGATAAAGTAAAATAATATCTAGATATTATGATATATTAATCAAAAGAAATAAAAATATCAAAGTCTATTAGAGGAGAGGGTGAGCCGTGTGGGTAAGGTGATCATCGGGTCTGTTTTTGCTCGATTTGCGTAATTTCCGTTGACGGATCGATAAAGTAATTAAATATCTAGATATTTTGATTATTTTAATCAAAATAAATAAAATATCTAATGGTGAGTGGAAAGCGATGACACGCGCGGGTGACTCATGCCAAAGTCGAGTTTCGATTTTGTTGCGCGCATTACGATGCGTCGGGAATAGTTAAATGACGTTCGATTAAAACCGTAAAAGTTATTCTTTAAATTCCGAATAAATTCAAAATAATTATATTAAATTATGATAAATCTAATAAATCTAAATAAAAATAAATCAAAAATATTATTTTTTTAAATAAAATTTCGGTCTTCAAACTCGCAAGACGAGTCGGGAAAAGTCAACGAAAGTCAAAATCGACTAAAAAGTCGGAAAAAGTCAAAATGGCTTAAAAGTTCAGAAAAGTTTAAGACGACTTAAAAATAAATAAAAAGTCAATGACGACTTTAAAAAGTCAAGGAAAAGTCAAAGACGGTTTAAAAGTCAAGAAAAGTCAAAGATGACCAAAAACGGTCTTTTCATGAAATCTCTCAAAAATTCCAAATACGAACGCGGAATTTCAAAATACAACTCCGAACAAAAATTCCTATTTTAAAAACTTAAGTTCTACTGAAAAGTATCCATAAGCTATTGCTTAAGCAAATTGGGTACTTTTCGGGTTGTTACAAATTTGGTAGGAGCTTATAATTTAGTCTTAGACAAATAAAGGTTTTGGATTGTTAGGCTACTTGAAAAGGGTTGGTTTTGACTAAAATCATTTTACGATGAATTAGTGTTAGAAAATCAATTAAAGACAAATATCCCACTTTTCAAAACTTGGGTAGTATACAAATAAACTTTGAAGAGACGATATCTCACTAAGTTATTAAGACACCATTTGTCAAACCACTTGATATAATTTTCGTACCATTTCTATTATTGATTGTGATTCACAATGTCTCTTTTGTGTGGCATATATTTTCATATCAGTTGTAATTATTTTATCATATATTGTAATCATTTTTAATTAATATCCAATTTTATAGTATACGCACACCTTTTATTACGTTTTGTACAAATTTTCCATCAGTTTATATTTAGTCTTTCAATAAATTCCACCCAATTATATCATGTATGTTTCGTTAATAATATTTTACTATTTTTCATAAAAACATCCCCGTGTAATTTTGCACGGGGTTAAAACTAGTTTGTTTTTAAAAATTTTCGCATTTGAATCTTAACTAACTAAAACGTAACGTAAATCAATTAACATAATTAATTATAAACAAACAATTAACGGATTTTGAAAAAAAAAATTGACAAATTTAAGTTTTGATTAATTTGTAAATATACCGAAGATTGTTCTTCCGTCATGATAATTATCGATTTAGTAAAATTGTTGTTGTTGTGATTTTTTTTAGCTCAATTAGTTGTGCTTGTTTTTTGGGAGAGTTAGAGATGAGATAGAGAGATTTTGAGTGCAAAAGGTCAATATTGTCTTTCGTAATGAAAACGTCGTCGATATTTCTTAAAACGTCGTCGATGTTTACCAGCCGCCATGTTTTTCCCAAAATCACATATATGACAACCACCTTACCATCACCGCTCCCTATCACGTAACCACCTTCTATCACCGTCATCAGCCCATGCCTCCTCCGATGAACACAACCTTGTGTCGCCATTCACCCACGACCACCACCAACCGACCAACATCAACCACCATACTCCATTCCGTACCCCACCAGCCCAACTCCCTTCTGTTCTCACCATCCCCTACGTCTCTACCGTCGCTTTGACCCCTCTTTATTTGCCTCCTCCTACGACGACGACGCCCCTTCACTCATCCCATTGTGACGGCCAACCACTTGTGACTCGTGTGTACCACTTCCAACTACCACCAAACCCTACTTAATCTAAAACCGCATAATACTCTAACGAACAATAATTAATTACTGAAATTATGGGGAAAAAACAACATTTTGTTCAATGATTTACTATAAACAAATTTAATAATATTTTCTATGTTCAAATTTTCATTCATTATTGAAGAAATTTGGTTTATTTGAGAAGTTGGATGGCGAGAAATTGGGAGAAATTGATTTTGTGACTTCCTTGGTGCAAGTGTATCAAATGGAAAGTATTGTCTAAAATGTACTAAGATGAGTAAGAAATGTACTGCGAAAATAAACTCTGTAACTCTTTTATAGGACCATTCTATAACATAAGACAAGTCCAGTAAAGAGAGGAGCCTTATAAGAAGAGGATATATAAAAACGAAATTAAAAACTTAATAAGCATCTATTTCTGACGATCCAAACCCAACCACCCACAACTCCAATCCATGTCGTTATCAACGCTAACATCTACACCGAGTCTGCAGCCCACGACCTTACCACCACCTCCTAATATGTCGTCTCTACAATCTACATCCTCATCATCTTCGTTTGTGATTGTCATTTTCGTCCCCAATTCATCATCGTTGCGGTTGTCACCACCTACTATGCCTATTCTCTATTCCCTCCCAACGATTAAAACGAAAAATAAAGAATAATGTTGAATAGTTTTCGTCACCGCTGCCAACTACCTGGTTTGTATTGATCTTAAATGTTCAGATTTTAAAAGTAAATTACAATAATACTTTTAACTTATTGTTTTAACTGGAATACTCGTGTTTTTATATTGAGAACATTATATCTTTTTTTTTTCAAGTAAAAATTTCATGGTTTAGAGAACCTTGAACTTTATGCTAAAATTTGGGTATGAAATTTTTTCAAACTCTACCTACAAACCTTGTAATATAACAAGTTTAATCTTTCAAACTTGTGTATTCTTGTGTATTGTGACTTCTTCAACTACCGTTTTGCCAAGTATTGAAGATGTGCCTATTGTTCGAGAATTTGTTGATGTATTTCCTGAAGATTTGCCCGGGATTCCTCCCGAGCGTGATGTTGTGTTCTCTATTGATCTTGTACCTGGTTCTGGACCCATAGCTAAAGCTCCTTACCGTATGGCTCCGACCGAATTGAAAGAATTAAGGAAGCAGCTAGATGATATGATTGAAAAGGGTTTTATTCGACCAAGTGCCTCGCCTTGGGGTGCTCCCGTTCTTTTTGTAAAGAAGAAGGATGGTTCTATGAGGCTTTGTATTGATTATCGTGAATTGAATCGGATTACAATCAAGAATAGGTATCCTTTACCAAGAATTGAAGATTTGTTTGATCAACTCAAGGGTGCTTCTACTTTTTCCAAGATTGATTTGAGATCCGGTTATCATCAAATTCCTGTTCGAGAGGTTGATATTCCAAAGACCGCTTTTACTACAAGGTATGATCATTATGAGTTCAAGGTAATGCCATTTGGATTGACGAATGCTCCCGCTATCTTTATGGATCAAATGAACCGCACATTTAGTGAGTATCTTGACAAGTGTGTGGTGGTATTCATTGATGATATTCTTATTTTTTCCAAGTCCGAAGAAGAGCATGCTATTCATTTGAGGATTATTTTGGGTGTTCTACATCGTCAGAAGTGGTATGCTAAGTTCTCCAAGTGTGAATTTTGGTTACCTAAAGTGTCCTTTCTTGGGCATGTGATTTCGAAAGAAGGTGTAATGGTGGATCCTTCGAAAATTGAGGCCGTTGTTGATTGGAAGAGTCCGACTGATATTAGAGAGATTCGAAGTTTTCTTGGTTTAGCTGGTTATTACCGTAGATTTGTCAAGGATTTCTCTAAGCTTGCTAGACCGATGACTCAGTTATTGAAGAAGGAAACCAAGTTCCTATGGAATGAAGCTTGTGAAACAGCGTTTCAAGAGTTAAAGAAGAGGTTAACTACCGCTCCGGTGTTGACTTTGCTTGAAGATGGAGTAGACTTTGATGTCTATTGTGATGCTTCTAAAATGGGTTTAGGTTGTGTTCTTATGCAAAATAGGAAAGTGGTGGCTTATGCTTTGATCAGGCCTGTCGCAAGCCCAATACAAAGATAAATTACCCAGACTGGGCTAATAACAAATTAATGTAATTAGGGAAGTAGGGGTCGATCCTCAGGGAGATGGTGTTTCCTATGGAATGTGAATTGTCTCGCAATTGAGTTCTATCTAATGATTATCTGGGTTTTGAGATTTTTGATATCTAAACTAATATAAAGCATAAATAAAAACAAAATAAAAATAGTAAAGCAAGTAATGAAAATCATCTAGGGAAGTAACTTCGCACATGTAGATTGATATATTGATGAAATTGGATTTAGGATATGCAAATAATTCATTGAGCGTTCGTAAGAATGGCGTGTTCATTACAATCATAGATCAGATGGTCTAGCAGGCTTTTAGTGCGATTTACTAGGTCTTAATCCACTACGTCACGCTTTGTCTATTCAATTTCTGTATATCTACCTTGGAAAAGAATTCCATACTAGTCAAATGATTTTAGCTAAAAATCGTTAACTATCGTTACAATCCAAACATGCATAGACACAATGTTTTAAAGGCACAATTACTTTATCCAATTAACATCTTTTAATCAATCTAACATGGCTACCCTACACCCTAGAAAGGATGACTACTCACTCATGATGATATCTATGTCTAAAATGATATTAACAATGAACACTAGGATAGACATGTTTATTTGGTTTTGACTTTTTATATGGCGATAATAACGACGCTAATTGATAATCTAGGAAACGAAACAACGATTATAACGGTACTAAAATGAATCTAAGACAATATGTAAAGCGAATAACAATCAAATGGAAAACAATAAGAACATTAAACAAGGGATAAAACAGAAATACCTATATGACAATCAATGACGATAATGATAACAATAATAGAAAATCCTTGCACATAATAAACGATCCTTGAATTACAACACTTGTACCCAACAAAGTAGACTACAAGGATTGAAACTCTTATTAATCTAAGCTAAGATTTTGATGTGAAATGGACAGAAATAAACTAAGAACTAAAGACTAAAGAAGAAGAAAATGAGAGAAGAGAGACTAGTTCTCCCTTCCTCCTAATCTAAAGAGGAAATGTAAGAAGAGAAGAGAAGAGGATTGTAAGAAAGGTGTGTTGAGATGAGAGGCTAGATGAACTATTTATAGTATTAGGGTTTCGTGGAGAAGAGGTCGGGCATTAAACACATAGGACAAAAGTAGGAAGAAGACGCCATTTTGTGCAGAGCAGCACACTTCCCCGATCGGGTATACACAAACCCGATCGGGTATTTTGCCTTCTGGAAGCTTTGAACTAACGCTTCATCTCCTTTTGCTTTGACTTGACTTCCAACATCCCCTTTGACCTCTTGAGTCGGGTTTGTTGATAGGGTTTGATGTAAAGCGATGAATTCTTTTGCCTAAATGATTGATCTTCCGACAACTATGAAACTGTCTTTGCTTCTTCTCTGTTTCGAATTAGTGAACCTTCTTGAAATGCCTTTCACTTGGTCAAGCTTGCTTCTTCAAATCGTCGGGTTCTAGGCAAATGCTCGGAAATATAGAGAAAGGGCGTAGAAACGTCACTTTCCCTACAAAACATGTTAGAACATAGGAATTCGCCTAGAAGACGATATTAGCTCATAAAGTGGCTTAACAAAGCACAAATGACATACAAAACCGAGCTAAATTGGGGGTTAAAACCATACAAATATTCACTTATCAAACTCCCCCAAGCTAAACCTTTGCTTGTCCTCAAGCTAACATAACAAACAATACCAGGACAAGGTTGCAAGCGTTGGCTACTACACCATCAAGAAACAAATCTCAACATAAAGCTTTGGAAACATAATGAATCATAACCCAAAAACAACGTGGGCAAAAATGATACATAAACATGGCTGAGATTTACATAACGGCGTAGCACAAAGAATTTCACTATAGATTTTTCGGCTCTTGCATGATCTTTTGACAAATGGACTCTCACGGCACACTCGAACACTCAATGTATGTAAAAGGTGATTTCTTTATGTGTAAATGTTTTTGAGACACTCACCTATCTACGACTTATGAAAATGTGTCCGCAGTCTAATATGGTAAACAATTCAAAGCACAAGTCAAAGATCACAATGCACATAGAAAAGAAGCCGGAAAAATAAGAAGAAGGCTTTGGAAAATGGGTGAAAGGTGGACAAACAGTTATGGTCATGTGAAGTTTAGAATGAGCTAGCAACTGACCAATGATAAATGGATACTCAATCCAAACTTTCGATGAATTCCCAAAAGATGGAAAACGAAGCCAGAATGAACAGATTGGCTTATTACACACGAAACACAAGGGTAAACTCCTTCTGAATATTGACTTGACATTTTGAGGAGATACTCGCAACTTCTTCTAATTTTTTCGTTTTCTTTCTTTTTCAATTTCTTTTTTCTTTTCTCTTTTTCCATTTCATTTTTTTTTATTCTGAACATAACATCACTTTTTGATCATTTTCGTTCTCCCAATTTCACTTTGTCATGAAGGACAAATCTTCTCAAAATAGCACCCATACACCATAGTCTAGCTACTAGCTCAAAAGGTAGGCAGTTTTTGTATGTAGCTATTATTTTGTGAAGCATTTGTATGAAGAGGCTGATTTGAGGTGTAATTCAAAGTGAAAAAGGCTTCAAATCTTAGTGAATCATGAATGCAATGCTTAGAGAAATGAAATGAGAACCATACTTATGCGTTTTGACATGACACACATCACAAGGAGAACTACACACACCTAGATGAGACTGGGTATAGATGTACCAGCCTTAGGAGGTTCTACCTTACAATATATGTAACTTGCCAAATGTCAAGATCAAGCGTACTCATCTATAGATTCATTTCATGCCTACTGTGTACAAGACTTCCCCATGTACGCACAATTCAATGAATATTGAATCATTATCTGTTGAAAGCTCTAAGTTTGGCAAATGTAACATGATAGCATAGTAAACAAGCAAGCAAAGCATGAAAAGCAATCAATTATGTTCAGAAATTTTTTAATTTTCTCAAAAATCTCTTTTTCTTTTATTCAAAATTTGAAAAATGATCAACTAAAATGCAAAATGGGAAAATGCAAAAAATGTAATCCCTCCCCCCAAGCTAAACATCACATTGTCCTCAATGTGAGCACTAAGACATAATATGCAATGAGATGCTTAATGGGGAAAAGGAAAAATGAAAGAAGAGTGAAGCTTACTAGTCAGCGCGGACTCCCCCAAGCTAGTCTTTTGAACTTGACAAGGAAGGTCTTTATAGATTCTTCAAAAACTCTTTCACCTGTAAAATAAATCCTAACAATGAAAAAGGAAAAAAATTAAAAATGTAGAAAGAAAAGGAACACGGGTTGCCTCCCGAGAAGCGCAATTTAAAAGTCTTGCTAGACTCCATTTCTTTCTTTGATCATCCTTTATCTTTAAGCTCACTATCATCCAAGCTCATCATCATAACGTTCCTTACATTCTCCATCCATGCCAAGCTTTTCCGAGAATATCTCCTTCTAGCACTTTTAGCAGTAGTGCTTTTAGTATGATCACCTGCAAGAGAATCAACACTAACATGTGCCTCCACCGGATCCGTCAGTAAGGATCGAGGCATAGAAGAAACAATAGAAGAGTCATCAACATTAAGCACATAGAAAGGTTCTTCTAATACGGGACCCTTAACGGTTGGATTTTTACTAAAGGTCACCTTGTCATCTCCTATCTCTAATGTCAACTTCCCATTCTTGACATCGAAAACTGCACCAGTGGTGTGCAAAAAGGGTCTTCCCAAAATGATTGGGATTTGAGAGTCCTCGGCTATGTCAAGTACTAGAAAGTCAACGGGAATGAAAAACTTACCAACTTTGACGGGCACATCTTCTAAAACACCCATAGGTTGTTTTAGAGAACGGCCCGCCATTTGCAAAGTAATATTTGTGCATTTCACAGCACTCATGTTGAGTTTTTCAAACATAGAAAAGGGCATGACACTTACACTAGCACCCAGGTCGCAAAGGGCCTTATCAATGGTATATGTGCCTATAGTGCAAGGGATGGAATAACTACCAGGGTCCTTAAGTTTTGGTAGAGACTTATTTTGCAAGAGTGCACTACACTCTTCAGTGAAAGCTATGGTCTTAGTCTCATTGAAGGATCTCTTCTTTTTGAGGACTTCCTTCATAAACTTGGAATAAGAAGGAACTTGGGAAAGTAATTCAATGAAAGGAACTGTTACATTTAAGTTCTTGACGTCAAGGAACTTACCATACTTTGCCTCCTCCTTGTGCTTTGCTAATCTTTCGGGAAATGGAACCTTGATCTCAATAGGAATCTCGGGCTCTTTCCCTGTTGACATGGGCACCTCAGCTTCAATATTAACAACCACGGGCTCATCATTATGCTTACCACTTCTCGAGGAAATGACATTTACAGTTTCGTGAGGTTGGTAACATTGTGAAGGCAGCTGCCCTTGCTCTTGGTGGGTATTAGAAGTGGCAAATTGGGAAATTTTAGCTTCCAACAATTTGATGGCGGCATCCTTAGCTTGATCGCTCTCTTGGAATTGAGCTATCATGGTGTCTTGTCTTTGAGATAATTGCAGCATTATGGCTTCAAGTTTACTTACACCATTGTCACTCTGTTGAAATGTAAAGGATTGGAGTTGTTCTAGCTTTTGTGTGAGAAGAGCTACTTGAGCTTGTAAAAGCGTCAAAGTGGGGTCTTCTTGCTTTGATTTCGATGGTATGGAGCGGGAATTTCTATATTGAGAATCGTGAATTGCCATGGATTCAATGGTATTGTGAGCATTTTCAACATTGATTTGATCAAATCTTCCATTGTTAGCAGAATCCAGGATTCGACGGGACTCTATATAACACCCATTATAGAATGTGATGGCAAGGAGCCATGAATCTAACCCATGATGAGGACACTCTCTTTGCAAGTCCTTGTACCTCTCCCAGGCTTCATATAGGCTCTCATCATCCCCTTGTTGGAAACCAGTGATTTGACTTCTCAACAAAGCGGTCTTCTCTGGGGGGAAGTACTTTTGGTAGAAGGCAAGAGCTAAGCTCTCCCAATCGGTGATACCTAAAGTAACCTTATCAAGGCTATGAATCCACAACTTTGCCTTACCCTTCAAAGAAAATGAGAAGAGCATCTCTCTAATTTGCTCTTGGGTGACTCCATTTTGTCTAATAGTGGAGCAATAGTCACAGAAGTTTTGGATGTGAAGGTTGGGATCTTCTGTGGCATTGCCACTAAATTGGCTTCTTTCTATGAGGTTAATGAAGGATGGTTTGATTTCAAAGTTTTGGTCTTCGATTTGGGGTGTAGCAATACCCCTTGGAAGTGTTTCTGCGGTGGGTTTGGAATGGTCTGAAAGTCGAACCATTCCCGAATGTGAAGGTGAAGATGGAGTGTTGATTGAAGATTGGATGGTTTTTTGTGAATGGAGGTGAGAATGGATCTTCTTCTCCTTCGAGATTAGATAAAATATCCGAGTATTTCTCACGAATACGATCTAAACTTGAAGTATCAGAAGCTTTTGAGATTTCGATGAATAGCTTTCGTCTCCTTTGCCGAATTCTTTCTAGATCGGGGTCTAAAGAGATAGAGGTCCCAAGTCTAGAAGATCTGGGCATAAGATTGAAAAGCTAAGATGAAAAATCAAGAGAGGTCTAAAGGAATTTGGGTTCCTAAAGACTAGATAAAACTAATTGCGATAAAAATCACAAGAAAGAGGAAAACTAAACCGTGCTCCCCGGCAACGGCGCCAAAATTTGATCAGGCATGTCGCAAGCCCAATACAAAGATAAATTACCCAGACTAGGCTAATAACAAATTAATGTAATTAGGGAAGTAGGGGTCGATCCTCAGGGAGATGGTGTTTCCTATGGAATGTGAATTGTCTCGCAATTGAGTTCTATCTAATGATTATCTGGGTTTTGAGATTTTTGATATCTAAACTAATATAAAGCATAAATAAAAACAAAATAGGAACAAAATAAAAATAGTAAAGCGAGTAATGAAAAGCATCTAGGGAAGTAGCTTCGCACATGTAGATTGATATATTGATGAAATTGGATTTAGGATATGCAAATAATTCATTGAGCGTTCGTAAGAATGGCGTGTTCATTACAATCATAGATCAGATGGTCTAGCAGGCTTTTAGTGCGATTTACTAGGTCTTAATCCACTACGTCACGCTTTGTCTATTCAATTCCTGTATATCTACCTTGGAAAAGAATTCCATACTAGTCAAATGATTTTAGCTAAAAATCGTTAACTATCGTTACAATCCAAACATGCATAGACACAATGTTTTAAAGGCACAATTCCTTTATCCAATTAACATCTTTTAATCAATCTAACATGGCTACCCTACACCCTAGAAAGGATGACTACTCACTCATGATGATATCTATGTCTAAAATGATATTAACAATGAAAACTAGGATAGACATGTTTATTTGGTTTTGACTTTTTATATGGCGATAATAACGACGCTAATTGATAATCTAGGAAATGAAACAACGATTATAACGGTACTAAAATGAATCTAAGACAATATGTAAAGCGAATAACAATCAAATGGAAAACAATAAGAACATTAAACAAGGGATAAAACAGAAATACCTATATGACGATCAATGACGATAATGATAACAATAATAGAAAATCCTTGCACATAATAAACGATCCTTGAATTACAACACTTGTACCCAACAAAGTAGACTACAAAGATTGAAACTCTTATTAATCTAAGCTAAGATTTTGATGTGAAATGGACAGAAATAAACTAAGAACTAAAGACTAAAGAAGAAGAAAATGAGAGAAGAGAGACTAGTTCTCCCTTCCTCCTAATCTAAAGAGGAAATGTAAAAAGAGAAGAGAAGAGGATTGTAAGAAAAGTGTGTGTTGAGAAGAGGGTATGGAGCATCTATATATAGCATTAGGGTTTCGTGGGGAAGAGATCGGGCATTAAACACATAGGACAAAAATAGGAAGTTGACGCCGTTTTGTGCAGAGCAGCACACTTCTCTGATCGGGTATACACAAACCCGATCGGGTATTTTGTCTTCTGGAAGCTTTTGACTAACGCTTCATCTCCTTTTGCTTTGACTTGAATTCCAACATCCCCCTTGACCTCTTGAGTCGGGTTTGTTGATAGGGTTTGATGTAAAGCTATGATTTCTTCCTTTCAATTGATTGATCTTCCGACAACTACGAAACTGTCTTTGCTTCTTCTCTCTTTCGAATTAGTGAACCTTCTTGAAATCCCTTTCACTTGGTCAAGCTTGCTTCTTCAAATCGTCGGGTTCTAGGCAAATGCTCGGGAATATAGAAAAAGGGCGTAGAAACGTCACTTTCCCTACAAAACATGTTAGAACATAGGAATTCGCCTAGAAGACGATATTAGCTCATAAAATGGCTTAGCAAAGCACAAATGACAAACAAAACCGAGCTAAATTGGGGGTTAAAACCATACAAATATTCACTTATCATGCTTCGAGGCAGTTGAGAGTTCATGAAGTGAACTATCCTACTCATGATTTGGAATTAGCCGCTGTTGTTCATACTTTGAAAGTGTGGAGACATTATCTTATTGGAGTTCATTGTCGTATATTCACCGATCACAAAAGTTTGAAGTACATATTTACTCAAAAAGAGTTGAATATGAGACAAAGAAGATGGTTGGAATTGGTGAATGATTATGATTTTGAGTTATTGTACCATGAAGGGAAGGCTAATATTGTTGCCGATGCTCTTAGTAGGAAAGCTTCTCATGCATTGAATGCTATGCGGGTATTACCCGATGATCTTTGTGCCGAGTTTCGAAAGTTGAGTTCGGAATTCGTGGAGCGTGGATTTGTTTATGTTGGTGCTATGACTGCCGAACCTGTTTTTCTACGTGAAATCCGTGAAAGCCAAGTTGACGATCTTACCTACAAGTCTATTCAAGCCAAGCTTCTTGAAGGTAAAGCTAAAGATTTCAAGTTTGATGATGAAGGTGTTCTTTGTTTCCATGGTCGTTTATTTGTTCCTAATGCTCTTGATTTGAGGAAGCGAGTTCTTGATGAAGCTCACCTTTCCCCTTATTCTATTCACCCCGGATGTGACACCCTCAAATTTGCGGAAAGAAAAAAAATTATTTAAATACATACAAGATGATAAAAACATAACGAAGGTGTCATAAAATAAAAAGGGTCATTACAAAACGGAAATAATATTCTACAAAAGAAATATACAAGACGGGAGACATATCTCCCGTATAAATACGGAAATAAAAGAGTGTATAATAATATACAAACTATGACCCGAATATAGGTCCAAGGTAAATACTTCGCTCGCTAGCTCGTCAATGTACCCCAAATATGCATTCACCACCTGTTCGACCGCATTAAATATAAACACGGAAGCCACAGTCAGTGGTGAGTAACTCCGAGTTCTCCCAGCCACGAAATGTCGAGTTTAATTAAACATGAATAACATAAAAGTAATGTATATTGAAAATACAAAACCTTAACATATAAGATATGCTTTTCATGTTATGAAACAAATAACTAACATATAACCGAGCATATGAAAGCTATCATGTGAAACCGATAATAAACTATAACCCGAGGTAGGGAAGCTGGTATGCTGGCTCAGCGGGTACCATGTAACATGGCCCTGATACACTCAAACCCTAATCAACACGTAATCATGTGAATCAGTTAACAATCGGAAATCCAAACTCTATCAATCTTAGCCGGCTTGCATCTCACCTTCTAAAACTCATAGAATCATACAAACATGAAAGACCAATACTTCTATAAACAGGCATAAGTTCCTAGCACGGCCCATAGTCGATTGTAACTCGAGGCTATACCACAAGGTAAGAAAACATCCTAGTCCTAGAATGATCAGACCTAGCGACAACAGCTATTCCATTCCCCGTCCCATGACATAACCGTCTATGAGAAACTCTACTAGGCGACCCCCTAAGCAGAGATGGCTAGTACTTAAGCTGGCTCCCTTCCCCAAGCGGAACTCTTAGGATGCCATGCCCCGACTTGGAGATAAGCCCCCCAGGCCGTGACACAAAAGCTATCAAGCAGTGAACTATATACTCGTTAAAGATAGTACGGGCCTATCAATGTCATGGTCCAAGATACTCATTTAGAATTAGAAGGGTCAAGACGCCATATACTCATAATTCTCTATGGGTACTTAGTCAACACGACACCAACCATATAATTAAACAGTCACGGAAACCATTTCCTAACATGTGACTAATTGCATATAAATCATAATCAAATAACATATCGCCTCATATCTACTAAGGCTAATTCATTAATTAAATACTACCTTACTTGAAGACAAATCCCCGACCCGAGTCCCGCGACGGGTCATCAGTCAAATCGGGGCGGACTAGATCTTAGTTTGACCAAACCCGTTGGATCAAACCGGCTAGAAGCAGAGTCTTTATCACATAGACATAAAATCAACATATTCATTACATGTTATTTTATTACTACTTCTAACATGTGAATTATCATATTATACCCAAAACCCGCTTGACTTAAATGATTTCAACGTAAACTAATCTCGTATTATAATTTCTAACATGTGAGACATAATAATTTTATGAAAACCTTTTTAATTAAATATTTTACTTATTAATATTTCCCACTTGCTAAATATTACAAAACACGATAAAAATGACGATAACTCAAAAACCGTCACAAGTCCCAAAGTGGGACCCACGGGCTGAGTTGGGCCGGACCCACATGGGCCTGATTTGGGCCCCACGGCCTGTTTTGACAACAATGGCTGTTTTGCTTTAAACTTTCTCAAAACCGTTTTCCAATATTTCCCGCATGCTTTAACATATTTAAAACCCGTCAAAACAACAACCAATCAATCAAACATCGACACAACCCAAAGACCAAAACCCGGACCCACCATGGACCAACCCAGACCGGGTCTGAACCGGCCTGGACCGGTCTGGTTGGTCCGGTTTTTGCCCTCTTCACGGTTCACCCAACAAACAACAACAAATTTATTCTAACATGTTTCAATCATCAAACAATCATTTTAACAACCATCCATAAAAATCATGATTATGAACACATCATAAAAATATGTCAAGAATACTAACTTATCATAATTTTATACAAAAATCATCATTATGAAACAATCATCCAAATTTATTAAAAACACTAAACAACTTAAAAATTTCCTAAACCACTTAAAAATCAAACTTATTAAAAATCATCAAAATTCTTCAAGAACACTAAACTTGTTAAAATTTCATAAACAACATAAAAATCATAACTTATGAAAAACCATAAAAATTCATCAAGAACAATAATACAACATAAAAATTTCCTACAACTTAAAAATCATCAAGAACAATAATACAACATAAAAATTCCTAACAACATAAAAATCATAACTTTATGGAAAATCATAAAAATTCATAAAACACAATAATAACCATTACTTATCATATTACTAACAAAAATCCATAAATCATAAAAAGATGAACCAAAAATAAAGATGAACCAAAATCAAAAGAAACAAAACTTAAAGCTAAGTTACTAACTAAAATCATACATAACCATAACATGAACAAAACTAAAACCTATGTGACATTAATTCGTCGAGTAAAACGGAATTGTTACCTTAGCTAGCCAAAACAATTAGCACCAAAATAATAAGAAATATATATAATAAGGAACCCTTCTCCTAATCTTCACCCAAAATATACGAGTCTCCAAACTCGTCTTCAAAATCTTCCCCTATAAAAATATGACAAGAAAAACATTATTAGCACATAAAACTAAATTTCTCATAATTAAAGTGTTGAAAACGATCTTGACGGAATTGAAATTAAACCGTACGTGAAGATGGAGAGCGAAGAGGAGAGTCTAGAAATATAAAGTAGGAAGGATTTAATTAAGAGATGAAGATTTTATGAAGGTTTTTCTCAAGAACGATGAAGAACAAATGATGAACGGCGAAGAACACGAAGAACGATTAAAGAAAGTGATATTTTGATCTTTATTTGATTTGTTGAAAGATGAAAAGTTGTTTGTGAGTAAGGAAGAGTGGAGTTGGCCGTGAGTTTATAGACAAATAAAGATGTCGAGTTTTGAAATTGTTGTTACGTAATTGACTCGCGTTTAATAATTATTTTACGGTAAACGATTTAATATAATTAACGATAAAGTTAATTACACCAAATATCAAGATATTATGATATTGTAATGAAAAGTAATCAAAATATCAAGGCCTAAGAGAGGACTAAAGTAGACGTGTGAAATGGTGACTTCCGGTCTGATTTCGAGCGTTTTGCGTAATTTTCGTTAATTGATCGATAAAGTAAATAGTTATCTAGATATTATGATATATTAATCAAAAGTAATGAAAATATCAAGGTCTATTAGTGGGTAGGAGAGCCGTGTGGAACAAGGTGATATCGGGTCTGATTTTTCTCGATTTGCGTAATCTCCGTTGACGGATCGATAAAGTAACAAATATCTAAGATATTTGTATTAGTTTATTCAAAACAATTAAAATATCTTATGGTGAGTGGAAAACGATGACACGCGCGTGCGACTCATGCCAAAGTCGAGTTTCGAGTTTGTTACGGGATTTTCGACGAGTCGGGAATAGTTAAATGACGTTCGGTTTAAAACCGTAAAAGTTATTCTTTAAATTACGAATAAATTCAAAATAATTATATTAAATTATGATAAATCATAATAAATCTTAATAAAAATAAATTAAAAATATTATTTTTTTAAATAAAATTTCGGTCTTCAAAATCGCAAGACGAGTCGGGAAAAATCAACGAAAGTCAAAGTCGACTTAAAAGTCGAGAAAAGTCAAAGATGACTTAAAAGTCAAGAAAAGTTTAGGACGACTTAAAAGTCAAGAAAAGTCAATGACGACTTTTAAAAAGTCAAGAAAAGTCAAAGACGACTTAAAAGTCAAGAAAAGTCAAAGATGACTAAAAACGGTCTTTTCATGAAATCTCTAAAAAATTCCAAATACGAACGCGGAATTTCAAAATAAGACTCAGAACAAAAATTCCTATTTTAAAAACTTAAGTTCTACTGAAAAGTGTTAGTAAATATTTTTACTAGAAAAATCGGGTATATTTCGGGTTGGTACAATCACCCCTCCTTTTAAAAAGTTTCGTCCTCGAAACTTAGAAGAAGGAACGTAACATATATGTAGGTCTATTTCAAAACTGTTAAAAATATATTTGTAATGAAATACGGGGTCTTATCTACGGAACGGCAGGTTCTCGTCAGCAGTCACGAATATCGGTAGAAGGAACGGCATCTTCGAACGGTTAAATCGAATAGGAAGAGGAAAGAAAGAAGGAAATTTACCTCAAGCAAAGAGCTCGGGATATTTAGCTAATATTTTAGCTTCGGTTTCCCAAGTTTCTGATTCGACGTTTCCACAACGCCAAAGGATACGAACTAAAGGCACCACCTTGTTTCGGAGTTGTTTGTTAGCCCTTTCAAGTATACGAATCGGCCTTTCTTCCAAAGCCCAATTAGGTTCCAAGTCCAACACTTCTTCTTGAATAATATGACTCGGATCACTGATATACTTCTTCAACTGAGAAACATGGAACACATCATGAACTTTGCTAAAGTTCGGAGGTAATTCCAAACGATAAGCAACAGGACCAACTCTTTTAAGCACTCGAAACGGTCCAATATATTTAGGACTCAACTTCCCTTTCACTCCAAACCGTTTCACTCCCTTCATAGGTGACACTTTAAGGAATACAGGGTCATCCACATCAAATTCAAGCGGTCGTCGACGAACATCGGCATAGGATTTCTGTCTATCTTGAGCGGCTTTCATTCGTTCACGAATGACTTGAACTTGATCGATCGGTTCAGTAACAATGTCGGGACTCAACATATGATCATCTTGCACTTGATCCCAACAAACAGGACTACGGCATTTCCTACCGTATAAAGCCTCGTATGGTGACATCTTGATAGAAGCATGATAACTGTTGTTATAAGAAAATTCCACCAAAGGCAAACTCTTCTCCCAAGATGTATGAAAGTCTAAAGCACAAGATCGAAGAAGATCTTCAAGGTTTGGATCGTTCTCTCGGTCTGACCATCTGTAGCGGCATGAAAAGCGGTGCTCATCAACAATTTACTACCCATGGCTTCTTGTAAGGCTGTCCAGAATCGGGAACAGAATCTCGGATCACGATCTGAAACTATATCTTTAGGAACTCCATGGTAGCGTACTATCTCTTTCACATAGGCAACAGCTAAAGCCTCTATCCTCCAAGATTCATTGATAGGTATGAATCTCGCACACTTCGTCAGACGGTCCACAATAACCCAGATGGCATTCTTTCCCCTAGAAGTAGTAGGTAAAGCCATCACGAAGTCCATAGAAATAGACTCCCATTTCCACAGAGGAATCTCCAAAGGTTGCAGCAAACCTCCGGGTCTTTGATGATCGATCTTCACCTTCTGACAAGTAAGACATCTACTAACATACTCCTTCACTTCAATCTTCATCCTAGGCCACCAGAATTGCGGTCTCAAATCTTTATACATTTTGTCGCCACCCGGATGAATAGAATAAGGAGAAAGGTGAGCTTCATCAAGTATTCTCTTCCTCAACTCGGCACTTCTCGGAACATACATTCGACCATGATAACGAAGGTAGCCATCATTATCCACCGCGCAATCTTTAACTTGCCCAAGTAGTATTTTTGATCGAATAGCGATAAAAGTAGCATCCTCCGGTAAACAAGTACGAATCTCTCGATAAAAATCAGGTTCCGCTGTCAGAGCACCAAGATAATCAAATCCTTTCCCAACGAACTGTATCTGTAGCTTCTGAAATTCGGTTACTAGTTCTTCGGGTAAAGTACCAAGAGCATTTAATGAATGACTAGTCTTCCTACTCAAAGCATCTGCCACAACATTTGCTTTTCCCTCGTGATAAATCAACTCAGCATCATAATCATTCACCAACTCTAACCATCTTCTCTGCCTCATGTTCAATTCCTTCTGAGTAAAAATGCACCTCAAGCTCTTATGATCGGTGTAGATTCGGCAATGCACTCCATTAAGAT
>JAIUZE010016933.1:0-22612 GCA_022085475.1 Heliosperma pusillum
TTGAATAACATGATGGTTTCGGATTGATTTCCACATGATCTTATTATTATTTATCGGATTGCCTGTCTATTCTTATCGTAACTCACATGGATATATATATATATATGCATGATTTTACTTTTGTATTTCCTTATATGTACGTTTGATGTGATATGGCTGGGAGAACCCGGAGTTACTCCCCACTGATTGTGGCGTTCATGTTTTTCATGAATGAAAAGGTTGCTTGCATGGATGGCTTTTTGCTTATGCTATTTTGGGTTCGGGTGTGAGCTAGCGGGCGTTGTCCCTGGATGAAACACCTCTAGACGTTGTTTATCTAGTTGCTAATTACTTTGTCTTTTGTTAACTTTGAGAGACTACGTCTCTTGTGGTATTTTTATTTAGTTTGTAATATTTTGACACTCCTCGTTTTATTTAACTTGCATGTATAAAAGTTTTTAAAAACTACCTATTTCCGCTATATAATTCACATGCTTGTATGTTTTATATTTCCGCATTCGCGAGGGTTGTCACAAACAACCAGACGTAGGAGCTCACCAGTTTCGTCATAGCAAGCACATCAACTCGGAAACAATTTTGTTTGAAAAGATTATTACCCCTATATTTCAACGCAAATTCTTGTTTCAGACGGACTATTTTCGTCTGAAAAATAAGACGGGGTTATGTTGCCACTTTTTGGTAAAATGTAACCACATCTTATGACAACTTGTGTTTCAATGGCGGTTACATCTAGCTGTAAAATGGTTACAAAATCTCATCTTATTGCTTCAGACCAAAATTGTTTGTCTGAATCAAGACCAAAAGATCTTTCAAAGCCTACTTTTAAGAATAGGAGATCCTTCTGCATAACACAATTCATCATATCTCATTACCATCCTAAAAAAAGGCCCTCATTTATATGAGCACATGTAAAAAGATTCGAGAAACTTTTCACACATCATATTGGAGTCCATAATAACGAAAAGTAAACCTTATACATGAAACAAGTACAACCAGAAAGAAATACAAAACAAAAAACAATCGTAACCAAAAACAAATTGGTTTGATGTTGTTGACACCATTTCCTAGATTAGTCTTTGTTGATGATGCCTTAAGACAAATTAATCTCATTTGTATATATAATTTTGTGCCTCTTAAGCTTTAATCTTATAGTGATGGATGTTCCATTTGCTAAATCAAGATGTCCAAGACTGATCAAGATGAAGATTGTCATTGATGAGTCATGGTGTTGTATTGAGATCGTGAAACTTATATAAGTGCAAAGTGCTTCAAAATCCATTGTGCATTCCACAGTGACTTCTAACCCATCGTTGAAAGAAAAGTATTGAAAATATTTTAACTCTTTCTTATGCTTTGAAAAAACGTTCTAAGTAATTTAAGCTTTCGAAGAAAACTGATTTTATCAAGTTTTATGTGATGGAAATTGTGTCTTCCACAAGAGTCTTCTTATTGGAAATGATTTATTATAAATAAGTTGTTTATCTTTTCTATTTTTGGCAAAATTTATGGTTCTCATAAACTCAACCAAATGAGATTGTTTCTTTGATGAAACCTCTAACCCATTTTTATGAGTACAATCAGATTTCTTACATGAGTTATCCAAATAAATTTTTTTCTTATTTTAATGATAAAGTGTGTGTAGTAATCTTGGTGGTTACTTCTACATTTTGTCTTGCCAAACAAGTTATCTTGGACAACAAGGTAAAGGTTGTGTAGTGTTGTTTAATGCTTCTCATTTACATATCTTGAGCACTATAAATACTATACTTATTTCACATTTTCTAGTGTGCAAAAATTATCAACTTGAATTTTATCAAATCTTTTAACTATGGAAAACAAGAGAAAAGACTTCGATTTTAAAACTTGCAAAAACTGTTTTGTCATTCTTATTTTAAATCTTTTTGCAAAATCTTTTAAGTTTTTTTCTTTTGGGTAAGTTCGTTGCACAATGTACTTATCTTGTTCGATGATATCGTGTTAGTACTTAATCGTTATCTCTACATTTTGTGAACATTTTGAGATACACAAGTCTTGTAACAAAACGAGTAGAACAAAGTCTTATTGCGAAGTAGCTTTAAGCAAACTAGCAACCAAAGTAGGTTGGGAAAGTCTCTTAGGGGAGTAGCTTCGAGCATAAGTTTAATTGCGGAGTAGTTTTAAGCACATAGCAACCAGAGTAGGTTGGAGAGTTGTTTTATTGTATGGGGTTTTAGTTGTATGAGTTTACTTCTAAAATGTTCAATGAAATAACGTTGGACGTAGGTCGCGGATTAGTGACCGAACCAATTTAAAAAACATCATTGTGTTTTGTCTATTTACGTTTTATTTCCGCTGCACTATAACTCTTGATTTCCCTGTTAGAAACCACTGTGAATTTCACTGTGGCATATACTTGCTGAATCGCTGCGCTTTTAACTTAATAGTTTCAAGTATCAACGTCTCCTTTCATCCAAGTGTTGTCTAAAGTATTCATAAAGTTTAAAAGAAGTTTTTGATTATGCTTAAAATTTTTAAATAGACACCTAATTCACCTCTTCCTTCTCTTAGGTGTTCTCGCCCTTGGCACTTCAATTGGCATCTTGATGTTGGTTAATTACCAAAAAGTGTTGATCCTATAGTTATGGACATGAAACATTCTAAGTACCCTATTTTCAATGGAGACAACTACTCATGGTGAAAACATTGTATGGAATACTATGTCAAAAGCACGGATTATGAATGTTGGATCATAGTTCAAAAGGGACCCATTGCTATAACGGTAACTAACCCTGATGGGTTAGTGCCATAAAAAGTGAGGAAAGTTACGTTGTGGCCGATTATCGCAAACTCGAGAAAAATTCTAAAGCCATGTCAATTCTTCAATATGGCATTGGTGAAGAAGAAATTAACCGAATTTTCGGATGTACCTCGGCTAAAGAAACTTGGGATACCCTAAGCCTTGTTTATGAGGGAACGTCTCAAGTTAAGAAGCATTGTATTGAACTTCTCTAAGTGTTGTCTAATATTTTCATATAGTTTAAAAGAAGTTTTTAATTAAGCTTTAAATTTTTAAATAGACACCTAATGCACCCTTCCCCTTTTTAGGTGTTCTCGCCCTTGACTCTTCACATGAGCTGGTTGGAACAACACTAAAGGGAACACAACCCGAAGGGAAATGATAATTGATTACCACCCCTAACAAAAGGATTAAAACAATAGCTTTAAAGTTGGGACTAAAAAAGCACTATGATTCTTAATAAACTATACGAAATCAACCAAATAACCACAAGTAGGGGAAATTAATGTGACCGAGTAGTTTGAAAGAAGCACAGATCGCTAGAGAATAATCACTTATAAGCAATCGCGACACCTGAAGAAGAAGCAAGCGGCCTGTAACAATAAACTCGAGTAGATCTGCGAATAAGTAGAGAAAAACACAAAAGAATGCAACAAGATATATTTTATTAATTTGAATATTTTCGGGTACAATCTACTAGTTATTCTACTGATTCAATTTTCGCAATTTGGGCGAATAGATGAATGAGAGGAGGGTCTTGATTTGAAGACTTTGTTCTCCTTCGCTTGATTTGATTTCTCCTCTTCAAATGACTTGCAATAGATACTTGACGTCGAATTGAAGAGTAGTCTTTCTCTAGATATTTCTCTTGGAAGAGGTTTTTGTAGAAAGGTTTAATTTTTAGAGAAGTTTTGTTTCTCTAGTGTATTTTTTTGTGTTTGTGTGGTGAGTAGTCTCAAAATGAATACTAATGATGATATTCATAAGAAATGAGAGGCTTGACTTTTCCACTCAGTGGACTTGGTAGTCTTTTCAACCCATGTGAGTATGTTTGATCCCTCTAGGTGAGATTGAGCCGTATAGTGAATTTGACCCATTTGACGGGTTTTGTCACTTTAAGAAGCGGGTCGGATTAAAATAACTAAAATTGACTAATTTAATTTAATTTCGTCCAAATCAATTATATTAGTTTATTTTCCTTTGACGGGCCAACATTTTGACTTTTGACTTCCGACGTGGCACTTATACAAAATTTAGGTATCTACAAATTGCACCCTCGGGTATCGGTCCAGTACACGTCTTGAGCGTTTAGGCACGACCGGGTCTCGACTCATCAAGTTTTATTACTAAACTCCGTCCGAACTTAATCTTTTGTCTGCTTCTTGACTTTGATCAGATTCCGTACGTCGCGTATAGTAAGTTTGTGTCAGCGTGTATCCGTCTTACACTAAATGGAGGATTTTGCTCGTCCATGCTTTCCTATGAACTTGCTGTTTGACCACTTGACCAACTTGACTTAGCCTTTATTTTTTCTTTATGTCATCTTCCAAATAATTAGAAAGTGGAGCAATAATATTTTACTTTCCCTTTCTCCATTTTATTTCTTGTTTGGTAAATTTTCCCTTTAACGTCTCCTTTCGTAAAATCAATTTTTTTTTGTGTCACTTAGAAGTGTGTGATTTTTTTTTTTGAATTAATGAATAACCTTTCTTCATTAAATGACTGAATGGATGACATCGTCTAGCCAAGTTGGAGATGAATTGACGTATGTAAGCTAAGCGACCTTGAAGGCTTCGGAGATCTTTGAGTTTAGACGGTTCAGGCATATCTTGTATCGCCTCGATTTTGGTTTTATCTATCTCAATTCCTCACTGACGTACGATGAAGCCCAAAAACTTGCCGGAGCTAACACCAAAAGCACAATTCAAAGGATTGATCTTGAGCTTGCATTTTCGTAGTCGCTCAAAAACTGTTCGAATATCTTTCACATGGTCGATTCTTCTCTTGGATTTGACGACCAGATCATCGACATAACACTCAACGATTTCATGCATCATATCATCGAATAATTTCTGCATAGCTCGTTGATACGTAGCTGCCGTATTCTTCAAGCCAAAAGGCATTAGTTTATAGCAAAATATGCCCTTAGGTGTGCGAAACGCGGTGGCTTCTTCATCTTCCGGAGCCATTAGAATATGACTATTGTAACAACCCGTAATTTGAAAGACCGAAATTATATTTGAAAAATAATAAATTTAATTTATTTTAATTTATTACGATTTATTTGAATTTATGATAATTTAATATAATTATTTTGAATTTATTCGGAATTAAAGAATAGGTTTTACGGTTTAAACCCGAACTTCATTTAACTATTCCCGAGTCAACTTAAGTCCCGAAACAAACCCGAAACCGACTCCTACGTGGACCCCACGCCCAAAGCACTCTTTTTCCCTCATTTTAAATCTTTTGATTAAACCTGATTAAACTAATACAAATATCTAAGATATTTGTAACTTTATCAATCTGTCAGTTTAAATTACGCAAATCGCTTAAACTGACCCGATTTCTCCTTACTCCACACGCCTACTTCCTCTTGTCCTCTTAGGATTAGATATTTTCCTTTCTTTTGATTAAACTAACATAATATCTAATAATATCTAGATATTTGATTAAACAAACATAAAATCTAATAATATCTAAATATTTACCATAATATATTTATAAAACCCGAGTCAATCCCGTAACAACAAGTTCAAAACCCGACTCCCGTAATCCTCTATAACTACACGGCCCAAACCTTCCCCCTCTTACTCACTAATTATCTTTTTACTTTACATTAAATCAACTTAATACCTTCTTTAATATAATCATAATCGTTCTTCATGTTCTTGATCGTTCTTGAGCAAAATCGTCACAAAACCTTCGTTACTTGGCCAAATCCGTCCTAACTTATATTTCTAGAGTCTCCTCTCCGCTCTTCATCTCCACGTACGTTTTATTTCCAATTCCGACAAAATCGTTTTCAACACTTTAATTGTTGAAATTCAAGTTTTAATTCTAATAATGTTATTCTTGTCATTTCTTATAGGAGAAGATTTTGAAGAGGAGTTTGGTGACTCGTATATTTTAGAAGAAAGATAGTAGCGGGTTTTTAGTTCGAATTTGGTTACTATTTGGTTGTGCTAGCTAATCGGGTAACGATTCCGAGCTACTCGGACGAATTAATGGAACATATGTTTGATGTCATGTGTTGTTGTTTTTTGTTATTCGGTTTTTTTAAGTAGTTAGTAACATGCTAGGTTGTTATATATTAAGTTGTATGAGTTTATTAACATATTTTATGGTTTTTGACATGTTGGATGATTTGTTCATAATCATGATTTTTGTATGAATGATGGTTGAATTGGTTGTTAAAATGGATGGTTGTTAATTAAAACATGTTAGAAATAATTTGGGGTTGTTCTATGGTGGTGGCCGTGTGTGGTGGCCAAGAACCAGACCCGGTTCAGGCCGGTCCAGGCCGGTTCAGGCCCGGTCTGGGTTGGTCCGTTATTTGGCCCTTTGGGCTTGTGTCGATACTTGATTATTTTGTTGTTGTTTTGACGGGTTTTAAATATGTTAAGCATGCGGGAAATATTAGGAAACGATTTTAGAAATCGTTGACCAAAACCGGCCCAAACCAGCCAGTGGGCCCAGTCCAGGCCCGGTCCAACCCATGATCCGTGAGCCCTTTGGACTTGTGACGGTTTTTTGAGTTTAGTGTTATTATTATATCGTGTTTTGTAATATTTAGCAAGTGGGAAATTTTAATAAGTAAATTATTTAATTAAACGGTTTTCATAAATATTATTATTTCTCCCATGTTATAAATTATAGCATGAGATTGTAGTTTAATTTGATATCCTTTAAGTCAAGCGGGTTTCGTAAGAATTAATAATTCACATGTTAGAAATTAGAATAAAATAGCATGAAATGAATATGATGTTCTTATGTTCAAGCCTAAATGGCTAAGACTCTGTTTCTAGCCGGTTTGACCAAACGGGTTTGGTCAAACTAAGATCTAGTCAGCCCCGTTTTGACTGATGACCCGTCGCGGGACTCGGGTCGGGGATTTGTCTTCAGGTAAGGTTTTATTTAATGAATGAATGAATGAGCCTTAGTAGATTGAGGCGATATGATATTTGAATATGATTTATATGCAATTAGTCACATGATAGGAAGTTTTTCCCGTGACTGTTTGATTGTATGATATATGTCGTGTTGACTAAGTACTCATAGAGAATTATGATTATATGGCGTCTTGACCATTCAAATTCTAAATGAGCACCTTGGACCATGACATTGATAGGCCTTACTATCTTTAACGAGTATATGTTCACTTGTTGATAGCTTTTGTGTTCCCGGCTTGGTGGGTTTATATCCAAGCTGGGGCATGACTTTTCTGCCTATTTTGTGAGTGGATGGTCAGCTTAAGTACTAGCCAACCCTTTGGTGGACTCCTTAGGGTACTCATGTGGTTTTATCATGAGTCTTGGGTGCGGTGGTTTTATCCGCATTTCTCTAGGTCTGCGCAGTCTAGGATTAGGGTAGAGTGGTATCTTGGCCATGTTTTAAAGGTAACCTCTGAGCTAAGATATTTGCTTTGGATCTTGGCCATGTTTTAAAGGTAACCGCTGAGCTAAGATGTGTGCTTTGTATTTTGGCCATGTTTTAAAGGTAACCGCTGAGCTAAAATATATAAGTATATCCTACCTCGTGGTATAGACTTGAGTTACAGAAGTCGACTATTGACTGTGCTAAGAACTTATGCCTGTTTCTAGACGTATTGGTCTTTCATGTTTGATGATTCTATGAATCTTAGAAGGTGAGATGCAAGCCGGCTAAGGTTGATAGAGTTTGGATTACCGGATGTTAACTGATTCACATGATATGTTGTATGATTAGGGTTTGAGTGTATCAGGGCCATGTTTTAAATGTAACCTCTGAGCCAGCATACCAGCTTCCCTACCTCGTGTTATAGGTTGTTAACAGATTCACATGATAGCTTTCATATGCTAGGTTATATGTTAGTTATTTGTTTCATAACATGAAAAGCATATCGTATTTGTTAAGTTTTGTATTTTCCATATACATCTCTTTTATGTTATTCATGTTTTATTAAACTCGACATTTCGTGGCTGGGAGAACTCGGAGTTACTCCCCACTGACTGTGGCTTCCGTGTTTATATTTAATGGGGTTGGCAGGTTTGTGATGCATACTTTGGGTACATTGACGAGCTAGCGAGCGAAGTATTTACCTTGGACCTATATTCGGTTCTTAGATTGTATATTATTATACACTCTTTTATTTCCGTATTTATACGGGAGATATGTCTCCCGTCTTGTATAATTTTTATGTATAATATTATTTCCTTTTTGTTATGAACCTTTTTCTTTAAGACACCTTTGTTATGATGAATATATTTAATAGTAGGTTCCGGTTTTAAAATTTACCGATTTTCACTAAAGTGAACCTATTAGAAACGTATTCTCATCTTTTATTTATTTAAATTACTTGTTTATCTTTCCGCAAATTTGAGGGTGTCACAATAATATATGATCTTCTTTCAAATATTGTACTTGAGCTGGTATGATATGGATGATCTCCAAGTTATTAAAATAAGAACACTCCTCTAAGTGGCACCCAAGACAACCCTGTAAAACACTACTAAATATTACACTAGTATTAAGTAGTAACCCTTAAAAATATATATCCAATAGCTCTTATTACTACACTATTAATTTTATTAGAAATATATGAACTCTAGTAAAACTTCTCTAGATTTTCTTAGAGAGATTAGTGTGTTTTGAGAGATAAAACATCATATGTATAAAATTAGATTAAGTATATCAAATAAGAGGAAAACTTGTCCTCTTATTAAAGAGGAGGGCCGGCCATGTCACACGCAATGGGAAAGGGTGAGCTTTTGCTTTTGTTCTTCACAATGCATTATAGAGGTTACTAGGTTTTAGATGAAATGATTATGTTTACCCATTAAACAAATCAACTATTTATCACCCTTAACTTACCCACCAAAACCGGTGCACCCATATAAAATGGGTGTCCATTTTATTTTTGCATTTTGTCACTTGTCACATATGTGACATGTGACATGTAACATGTAATTTTTCTTATAAATGTGGATTTAACCAATTTAAATGCAATTTCATAACAAATAAATTATACTTAAAATTTTAGGTCATATTTTATAATTACATGTAAATAAAATGGGTAATCTCATATTTCGTTAATTATAATCTACAACATAATGCATTCTTAGTAATATAACAATTAAATTACTAAAATGAATCTTATTTAATCATATTACAATAAGATATAATTCTCACTTACAATATAAACTTAGTTCAATTTAAGGGATTAATTAATCTATATCGCTATACAATTAATTAATTTACATGATTAAGGGATTGTCCTTTAGGTCTGACCTCAAGGGATCAACTGATCACCACCGTCATACGACAGTAACGTCAAACTCTAGTGAGCCAATCGTTACCGATTAATGTTGACCAGATGACTATAATATTTATCATCCCTTCGTATTCCTATTATTAAGATTTAATTAAATGATCGCACTATTGTTGTGGACACTTATTCCAACAATCTCCCACTGGTCCGAGACAAGTGTGCGTCACCAATTCTCTTGTCCTATCACTATCTCCCACTCAACGCAAGGTGTCTTGAAGGTCGTACTTGTATTCGATCATATCATGAGTGGTTTCCTCGATCTGGAGAGTAACTATCTGACCGAAATTATCTATCATAGAACCTTCCGAGCGTGACCACGCATTTTCAACTTACTACTCCTTGAGTAGCCTTGATATTTTAAAACAACCCTGACAAGGGGTGGACAATTCCTATCGCACTATTCCCTTCGAATAGCCATAGCTCATCATGACCCAAAAGATTTTTATTTGGCCCCATTTACGAAGGTCGTAGAGCATAAATCGAAGTCACTTCGAAACTGTTCCACCTTAGGCGAACAGTCTTTAGTCTATAGAATTGACTAAAAAAGAATAATATATTAGCTCTCGCCACGACCAGGCTATAAAATTGCTAGAACTCTACAAGCGGTCACTGCCCAACAGAGTGTCCCATACATTCTGCCTATGTGATCGACTAGTCAACCCTTATGACCTTATGGGACTTTGAACTTGCCCCATCAATCGCATCACACTCCAATCACTTGGAGTCGTCACCTCATATAAGCAACTAGGGGCCAATGCTTATGTTAATCCAGTTCACTTTAATAGGGTTCAAAATTGACATTACAACCTATTTGGATATAACAAAGCGCAAAATGAGTTTTTAGCAACTCAAAATATAAATGTGATTATCATATATGGACAATCAACACAATGTTATTGCTTCATATCATATAATCTAAAGTTTTTTTCGTCCATGACAATTCATGACTATCTTATTTATATGCAATTAAGGTTTGGGTAGTGAATATACCATGTATTCATTTATTTTAACCTTGTGAATTGCTTTTTCCTTCCATCCAACGTTATTTCATATAACTTGATTTCATCTACGTACATGTCTATATCTCTATCTAGTTTTAGGCTCTTTAACTTGAAAGATGCTCCCACTCGTTATCATGATAACTGATAGGTATTTAGGTGAAAGGATCTACCATTAGCTCCTTGTAAGCCACCTTATCCTCATCATGATGTACTAGGTCTTTATTTGTGGAATTTCTTATGATCGACTCTTCAATCATCCCTTTAGTAATTCGCTTCTTGTATAACAAAAGTACGCCTATGATTTTGATAAATCCTTATAAGTTTGGAAATATGGGTTTGTGTAACCTTTACCACATATCTAAATTTTCTCTACCAAACACAAGAATGAATCCGTAGTTCTCCTTGAGAACCTTATGGATGTTCTTGTAGGCTATCCAATGACACTCTTATGGATTGATTTGTTATAGGCTTGTCATACTCCCAGCATACAAGTCATTTAGGTACGTGCATGTAATGACATAAATGATTGGCCTAATGGCAGAAACATTAGTATTCATGTGATCAACAACTCTTAAGTTCAGATGATGACTATGACCTTTTCATAGTGATCTGATATGTCTAGTTTTTATATGATTTTACTCCCTAGTTTAGCTCGATTTTACATGATTGTTATACTTTGTTTAGTATATTTGTGAGCTAATTACATGTTCGAGGTGTATTGCTTGTGTTTGTTACATTTTGTAGGAATCTAAGCATTTAGAGGCTTTTTCCTAGCACATTAGCAAGCACCAAAGTCCACCAAGCTAATGAAAGCAAGATGGACTATGGAAGGATAGTATGGAAAATGACAAGCCCAAGCATGAAGATTTGTGAAATGGATTGATGTACAAATGAGAAAACAAAATGAAGCCCAACTAAAGGAGTCCACACAACTCAACATAAGGATGCTCTTTCGATGCTCATGGGATGCCAAACTATGCAATTAACCGGAGAATTAAGAAGCTTAAAGGTGATAAGTGAATATTTGTATGATTTTAATCCCCAATTTAGCTCGGTTTTGTATGTCATTTGTGCTTTGTTAAGCCATTTTGTGAGCTAATATCGTCTTCTAGCGAATTTCATGTTTTAACCTGTTTTGTAGGGAAAGTGACGTTTCTACGCCCTTTTTCTATATTTCCGAGCATTTGCCTAGAACCCGACGATTTGAGAAGCAAGCTTGACCAATTCAAAGGCACTCAAAGAAGGTTCACTAATTCAAAAAGGAAGAAGAAGTAAAGACGATTTTGCGGTTGTGAATAGATCGATCAATTAGGCGAAGAAATCAACATTTTACCTCAAACCCTATCATCAAACCCGACTGAAAAGGTCAATGGGGATAATGAAAGTCAAGTCAAATGCCAAGGGAAGTGAAACAAAAGTCAAAGCACCAAGAACACTATATACCCGATCGGGTATGTGGTGAACCTGATCGGGTATGCATGATTCTACGCACCATCCCTTCATCTTCCTATTTTTTGTCCTATATGTTTGAATGCATGGATTGTTTTGCAAGAAACCTAAGGCTATATAAGAGAGTATGCAGCAACCACAACTACACACTTTTACATTACACAACCCTATTTTCTACATTACACATTAGATTAGAATAAAACCCTAGCCCCTCTTTTTTCATCTTAAGCATTTTTCTCTTCTTTTCCTCTTTTTGTTTATAATTAGATCTTCATCTTTCTCATATCAATTTTCCTAGTTTAGAAACAATTAAAATCTTTATTTCCTAGTTCCTTATTATCATTATCAAGTATTGTAATTCATGGATCGAAGAAATAATGCAAGCATCTTTCAATTGGATTTATATTATTACAATTATATTGTTTTGATCGTCAAATAGGTATTTCTATTTATCTCTTTTATTTAAGTTCTTTAATTATTGTTTTGATTATTGTTTTCTATTCATGATTATCTTTGTGACAACCCTCGCGAATGCGGAAATATAAAACATACAAGCATGTGAATTATATAGCGGAAACATGAAGTTTTTAAAACTTTTATACATGCAAGAAGAAGTATACGAGGAGTGTCAAATATTACAAACTAAAGTATGAAATACAACAAAGAGACGAAGTTTCTCAAAATGTTATAAATGTCAAAGTGATTAGCAACTAGCTAAAATAACGTCTAGAGGTAATTCTTCCAGGGGCAACGCCCGCTAGCTCACACCCGAACCCAAAATATCATAAGCAAAAAGCCATCCAAATCAAGCAACCTGTTCATCCATGAAAAAACATGAACGCCACAGTCAGTGGGGAGTAACTCCGGGTTCTCCCAGCCATATCACATTAAACGTACATCAAAGAAGATACAAAGGTAGAGCATGCATACGTATAGATATACATGTGAGATACGATAAGAAATAGATAGGCAATCCAATATATAATGATAAGATCATAAGGAAATCAAATCCGAAACCATCATGTTATTCAAAGACTCGGGGAAGACACTCTTAGGCAACCGAATACGCTCACTAGGGCTTGCATCTCACCGTTAGCGGTATAAGTTTGATAAGATTGAGACTCGACAACCAAACCATGCCAAGTCATGGTATGACCATGAATAATCAATCATGTAATCATCCATCACACATAACAATACAATGACGACCTCTCTCACGGTAAATGAAACGCACTAGCACCGTGTACATGGCAAGTATGATTAACAGGCATCCACGGGAGAAAAGCATTCCCTGAACGCATACACGATGATATTTCGTATATGTAGACTAATTTCCTCCTGGTAGGAACGACGATAATAATACGGTTCCTAATCTAAATCTGGCCAGACTCCCAGAATCGCATTTTCCGGTTCGACAAGCGATGACATTTCGCATCCAAGACTCGGTCAATCATTGACGCCGAGTACCCCAAATTCGGTAGAATAATTCACGAAAGAGGCGGAAAAGAGCTCGAGCCACATAACAAGTGGTACGCTACATGCAAATAACACCATCTCGCAAGTACACAACATTTGACGGCCGGGTCGATCAACGCAAAGCGTTCGCCTCCCAACAACGTCGTCGTATGCCCACTAACACATGCAGTTAAGCAGTAGGATACCTCCCCGTTCTGACATTCCAGCCTTACGAACGTGGAGGTAGCCAAGGGAATGAGAGTACAAAGCACATAACAAAATAGTGCTCAAACCGTATCATTTGTAAAAACCGACTCAAAGTAGGACATATCAAAAACCGTCACAAAAAATGAGAATATGAAATTATATAAACTTAACTATGATCAAAATGAATCAATACATGATACATAAGAATTAGAACAAGTTTATGAAGCATAATAAATAAGAAACATAGATACCTCTCCAAAACAACGTTGTTTGGAAACCAACGAAAACAAGGGTCCACTTCAAACGGTCATAACTAAAATTCTAAACATGAAAATGCATAAATTCCAAATGGAGGTGATAGCTTATCCTCTTACGGTTCCAACGGGATGTCACAAGCTCAAAACAAGCAAGTAACGAAGGAGATATGATCATTTTACAAAAAGGGGTCAGTGCAGGAAAGCTGCAGTCGGCCGCGCGTAACGCTGCCAGCGCCCCACGACGCAGCCAGCATCCCACGATGCAGCCAGCGTCCCATGACGCAGCCAGCGTCCTTCACGGGATTCAGGCACGATCAAAACCAACATGTTATCAACAACAAAAATGAAAGTTCATAGACCCTAATTAGACTCCTCTAATTAGTTACTAAATTAATTGTTAATTTAGTGTTTAATAAAGATCTATGTAACATGCATGCAAATTAAAATGCATAATAAAAAGTAAGAAGAAATTTCCTTACATTGGGAAATTTCGGTTTATATGGGCACAACAAGAAACACCTTTCTTGTTGTTCTTGTGCTAGAAAGAAATAGATGATCCTCCTTGTAATCTTTAAATTAGAAGACCTCCTTTAAGAAGCACCCAAGAGAAAACCCAAACTAATCACTTAGTTTTTGACTAGAAAACACAAGTGATAAGATGAACTAATATTAGATTTTATTACTACTTTAGTAATAGGAAATATTAGTGTTTGAGAGGTTTTAGAGAGATGAGGATTTTTAGTGAGATGTACATGCAAAATAAGAATGAACTTGTGTGTCAAAATGAACAACAAAATTGTCCATTTAAGGACACAAAAGGTCCGGCCAACACAAGCATGAATGGCCCCATATTTGCTTAAAATAATCTCATGCAAAATGTTGAGTGCAGAAGTGAATTAGAACATGATCATGTGTCATAAACATGACATGATCACATGATGTAGTGTAACACAAGAAACAACTATCATCATGTTATACACTACCTAAATTTCGGCACCCACTAGTGTCATGTGGTCCATTTTGATTTTTGATATTTGTCCCACAAATACTTATAATCATATGTTTAATTATCTTGTATAATTAAGGGTTAATTTGATCATATAACAATTATATGACTCAAATTAATAAATAATATACACTTAACTTTTAAGTGATATTATATCATTATATCAATATATAATGGGTCCCACAATGCCTAGTTAGATTATTTTACAACTCCTTGTAAATATAATTAACTAATCACCTCTACCTCAAAGTATATGCATAACCTCAACTAATTTAATGAATTAACTATTAATCATTAAATTAAATCTTATTCAATCATATTAAAATAAGACGTAAAATTTATTCAGTCAATTATCGTATAATTGACTAATAAACTTATCCGGAATGAGTTCGTAACTCAATTTCCAATAATAACTCTCGTAACTAAACATATATCAAATATATATATAAAGTACTAATTAATATGTATCGTATACAAATAATTAGATTTCTGTTTGGGTCTCATCCTATAGGTGTGACCAAAGGGGTCAGTTGATTACCGCCGTCATACGACAATAACGTCTAACTCTAGTCAGCTGACCGTTATCGATTTACGTTAATCAACTGACGTGGAGTATCAAAATACTAGTCATCCCACTAATATTCCAAAATGAGATTTATAATATAAATGCACTATTGTGGAGGACACTTGCTCCAACAATCTCCCACTTGTCCGATACAAGTTGTGCATATAGCCACACTATTGCGAAGGACTCCTACTCCCACAATATCTCCCACTTGTCTCGACAAGTTGTGTGCTACCAATTCTCTTGTCACTTTTGCGTCACATCCTCCCACTCATCGCAAGGTGTCTTTCAGGTCGCACTTGCGATTGGAAAAATAAATTGAGTGGTTTTCTCGATCTGGAGAGTAACTGTCTGACCGGAAAATCTACCATAGATCTCTTCCGAGCGTGGCCACGCATTTCCAGTCACTACTCCTCGAGTGGCCCGAAGATGTTAATACCCAACGTGGGTGGACAATTCCTGTTGACCCAACTTACACTGTATAATGCAAATCACCATGACCCAGTAGATGCCCATCGGCCTCCTTTCACGGCACGACCTAGGACAAAAACCAAAGTCAATCGGAAAATACACTGACTCAGGTAAATGGTCGCCAGTCTAAAGAATCGACTCATAGGAATATAATAGAAATCCCCGCCACGACCAGGCTTCAACAATTTTGATAAGGGACTCTATCATGGTCATTGTCCGACAGAGTGTCTCTACAGTCTGTCTATGTAAACGATCAGTCATCTCCATGACTCCATGGTGCTGAACCAACCATCGATCGACTTACAATCTAGTCATTGCGAGACGTCACCTTATGCAAATGACTAGGGACAATTACTAAGTTCATCATGTTCACTTGAATTGAGTTCAACCTTTCTTATAACCAATTCGGACAAAACAAAGTAATAAAATTTAGTCAATACTAAATAAAAGAGCTCATATAAAACTCGAACAATGAATGCAATTATCATATATGCAAAATATTGATACAACATTCAATTATTACATATCACATAATCTAGAGGAATTCAGGAACTCGTCTTAATCCCATCGAGACGACATGACTGTCCTGTTTAGCCTTTGTAAGAGGCTTGGTTATAGGATCAGCGATGTTATCGTCTGTCCCAACCTTACATATATCTATTTCCTTCCTCTCCACGTAATCTCTAATTACATGGTATTTCCTAAGTACATGTCTAGACTTGTTACTAGACTTGGGCTCCTTTGCTTGAAAGATAGCCCCACTGTTATCACAATACATCGTGATGGGATCTGTGGCAGTAGGGACTACTCCTAGTCCTTCCAAGAACTGCCGAATCCACACAGCTTCCTTTGCAGCCTCTGATGCCGCGAGGTACTCAGCTTCTGTTGTAGAATCCGCAGTCACGCTTTGCTTGAAGCTTTCCAGCAAACGGCTCCTCCATTCAACATAAAGACATAGCCGGATTGGGATTTTAAATCATCCCTATCAGTTTGGAAACTAGCGTCCGTGTAACCCTTTACACGCAACTCAGTCTCTCCTCCAAACACCAAGAACGAATCTTTAGTCCTTCGTAAGTACTTAAGGATGTTCTTTACGGCTATCCAGTGACTCTCACCTGGATTGGCTTGATAACGACTCGTCATGCTCAAAGCATAGGCGACGTCAGGGCGAGTGCACATCATAGCATACATGATTGACCCAACTGCTGAAGCATAAGGGATCAACTTCATGCGTTCAATCTCCTCGGTGATGGTAGGACTCTGGGATTTACTCAGAGTGATACCATGACCTATTGGAAGAAAGCCTCTCTTAGAGTCTTTCATTTTGAACCGATCAAGAATCTTATCTATATAAGCTTCTTGACTTAATGCTAGTATCCTCTTGGATCTATCTCTATAGATCCGGATACCCAAAATGCGTTGTGCCTCTCCCAAATCCTTCATCTGGAAATGTTTCCCAAGCCACTCCTTGGTAGAAGTAAGCATTGGTATGTCATTCCCAATGAGAAGTATGTCATCCACATACAAGATAAGGAAAGTAACTTTGCTCCCACTAAACTTCATGTATAAACATGGTTCCTCGACACTTCGAGTGAATCCATTTTGTTTAATTACATGATCGAAGCGATGATTCCAACTCCTTGATGCTTGCTTAAGACCATAAATGGATCTCTTAAGTTTGCATACCTTCTTAGGGTTGGATTTATCCTCAAAACCTTCAGGTTGTGTCATGTACACTTCCTCTTCTAGAATCCCATTCAAGAAGGCGGTTTTGACATCCATTTGCCAAATTTCATAGTTATAAAATGCGGCAACCGCTAAGAGAATCCTAATGGATCGAAGCATAGCGACTGGGGCAAAAGTTTCGTCATAGTGTAAACCATGAACTTGAGTGAAGCCTTTTGCCACCAATCTAGCTTTGTAGACATCAATATGTCCATCTATGCCATTCTTGATCTTGTAGATCCACTTGCACTGAAGAGGTCGCACCTTCTCAGGTAAGTCTACCAAGTCCCATACTTGATTTTCGTACATAGAATCCATTTCGGATTGCATGGCCTCTAGCCAATGCTTGGAGTCGGGACTAGAAACGGCCGACTTGTAGGTTGTGGGTTCATCACTTTCAAAAAGTAATAAATCACCATCTCCCTCGATACATCCGAGGTAACGATCAGGTTGAGAACTAATTCTACCTGACCTTCTAGGGACAATAACCGTTTCAGACGAGGAGGGAACGTTTTCCTCCACTTCATTTTCGGTTTGTGGCTCTCGAACTTCATCAAGTTCGAATTTTCTCCCACTCTGCCTTTTAGAAACGAAATCGCTTTCTAGAAAGACAGCATCACGAGACACAAACACTTTGTCCTCATGACGGTTGTAGAAGTAATATCCACGAGTCTCCTTAGGGTATCCTACAAAATAACATTTGTCGGATCTGGGTGCGAGCTTGTCATTAGACTTCTCATGAACAAACGCCTCGCAACCCCAAATTTTCATAAACGACAAATAAGGAACCTTTCTTTTCCATATCTCATATGGAGTTTTATTGGCTGCTTTAGTCAGGCTACGATTTAGTGAAAATATTGCGGTTAAGATGGCAAATCCCCAAAACGAGTTAGGAAGCTCTGTAAGACTCATCATCGACCGAACCATATCTAATAAAGTTCGGTTTCTCCTTTCAGACACACCATTTAATTGAGGTGTTCCAGGAGGAGTCCATTGTGATACTATACCGCAATCTTTTAGGTGTGAATCAAATTCATAATTTAGATATTCACCACCACGATCGGATCGTAGGGTTTTTATCTTTTTATTCAATTGGTTTTCCACTTCATGTTGAAACTCTTTGAACTTTTCAAAGGCTTCACTCTTATGCCTCATTAAGTAGACGTATCCATATCTACTCAAATCGTCGGTAAAAGTAATGAAGTACTTGTAACCACCTCTAGCTTGGAGAGTCATTGGGCCACATACATCGGTATGTACAAGGCCTAATACTTCACTTGCTCGTGTCCCTATTCCTGTAAAAGGAGTACGAGTCATCTTGCCCAAAAGACAAGATTCACATTCACCATAAGATTCGTAATCAAATGGTTTGAGAAGTTTCGTTGAAACGAGTCTCTTTATGCGTCGTTCGTTTATATGACCTAAACGACAATGCCAAAGGTATGATTGATTAGGTTCACCTAATTTGAGCTTCTTGCTTTCGATATGATATATTTCATTAACATTATCAAGAACATAAATGCCTCCAATAGAGATGGCTTTACCATAAAACACATCATTAAAAGAAAACGAACAACTATTGTTCTTGATTACAAAAGAGAAACCCTCCGCGTCAAGTACGGAAATGGAGATAATGTTCTTAGTCAAGGAGGGTACAAAATAACAATTATTTAAATACAACTCAAGACCACTAGCTAAGGTTAATACATAAGTTCCTACGGAGACGGCGGCAACTCTTGCTCCATTCCCCATTCGTAGGTCCACATCACCCTTGGCTAGTGCTCGCACGTCCTTCAGCCCCTGCAAGTGATTACAAAGGTGAGAACCACATCCAGTATCAAATACCCAAGTGGAAGTGCAAGCATAGTTAATATCTATCATATAGAGAGAAGAGAGGATTATACCTGACGGTGTCACACATCCGTCCTTCTTATCCTTCAAATACTTGGGACAATTGCGTTTCCAATGTCCCTTGCCTTTACAATAAAAGCATTCGGCTTCGGCGTGCTTCTTACCCTTAGCCTTGGCATTGCTATACATAATAGCTTTGCCCTTTCCTTTTCCTTGCTTCTTAAATTGGGCTTTGGCTTTTCCCTTCCCCTTTTGAACCCCTAGCTTTCAAGTTCTTCAATCTCATTGTAAGAACATCCTTTTGCTCACTCCCACTTGCTTCCATATCCCTTTTGACTTGGGTAAGGAGAGCATGGAGCTCGTGAAAGCTCTTATCCATGCCATGCATGTTATAGTTTGCCCTAGCTTGGGCAAACTTGGGAGGAAGTGAGTGAAGGATGCGGCCAACCGCTAGCTTCTTAGGAATTTTGACCCCTAGACGATCTAGAGTGTCAACATGTTCCACCATCTTAAGCACATGTGGGCCAACCTTTTGGCCCTTCTCTAGCTTGGCTTCAAAAAGCCGAGTCATAGCATTGTATTGGCGAATCTCGGGTGATTGAGAAAAGGCCAACGTCACCCTAGAGAATATCTCATATGCTCCAAGGGTGATGTATTGTTGCTTAAGGCTTGAGGACAACGACCAAATCAAGACCATCTTGACGTCGTTTGCTACCTTAAGGTATTCCTCATAGGCGGCTTTGGCCGCATTAGTGGCTCTTGGGCCGGGTTCATTTGGAGGTGCCTCGGTCAAGTAGCGCAAAACGTTATCCGATAACGCCGCACTCTTGATCGTTTGCTCCCACTCGACGAAATTAGTTCCATCGTCTTTTAAGATGCATTTGTCCATAACGGACCTTAGCCATGAGTCTTTTCCTAGTTGAACGGTGTTGTTATTGTTTGCCATTGCGAATTATGAATAACTACAACAAAATTAGGAAATATTAACATTCATTGTTTTAATCAATTTTACTTGTATAACCAATTTAAACAAGTCACTCATATAATGACCCCTCACGAAATTATATAAGCGATTCCGAGACCCGCATTTTAGACAAAAGAACATGTTATGCAACTTTTATGTAAAAGACGGTAAGTCAACTTTTGACTAATTCTACTCCTAGAACTCTCGGTCGACGGATTTCAACTAAACCCATCTCCTAGTCCCAAGATAACGCTTATCTTGTTGAGTCCAACCCAATTTAGGCGTGTGATCGTATCACCCTACTTACCCGAGGTAAAAAGGTCCACGTTGTGGTTGTCCTAATGAACACGGGATTCATAGGTGCTTCAATTGGTAAGGCTAAATCTCAATTCCTTTTTAAGTTATGTGAGAGGTCTTGCCAATTTTAGTTATTAATTCCCTATAAGTGAACTAAGTCGGGGAATTTTGAATAACGTTGAATTGACAATCGATAAATAAAATGCATGTTGGTGATTTTGGCATGTGCGGAAAAATAAAGCAAGCAATCAAATTAAATCTTAGTATGGCCACCTAGCTAATCTAATTAACTAGATGATTACAAATCGGAAACCAACTCCTTGGTCCCTTGCCTCTTCATGGAACGCTTTCCAATATGGCACCGTCTTTTGGAACACAGACTTTGGGAATCACCGTCTTCACAATAAATAATTACAAAAATACAAATGAATACATAGTAAATTACTATTATACATTTGATCTATAAAATGAAATTATTAATTATTACAAAACGGCGATACGAAATCGCAATAAATTACAACCAAATCGGTATTCCCTTACATTACGGGTAATACCGATTAAAAATAATCTAGGCCATACTAGGTACAACTTGCTATAAAATAAATAAATGACATTCATTCATTCAAAAACATAAATAAAAATGCTGTAAAATCATGCCAAAATCACCCTCAACACTTGTCATGTTCATTCTAGCTCGGTTATTACGAATTTTATCGATTTTATCTACTAAAAATCAATAATCAACACTTAAATCGTATTTAAGCTCAAACTAATTATCTAAAATGATTTAGAACTTAAAACTAGTCCCCACTAATTTCACTTGTATTTAATTAGTTTGAATTGATCGCATTTGCTATTTAAAGAGGTTTAATCATAACTTTTATGAATTAAACCCAAAATAAAATGAAAAATCATTAAAATTGAAACAAAAAATATTTGTACATACTGGAACACTTCCAGGAACCTCAAGAACAAAAAAAATTTGCCCAAAAATTTGAAATGATTTTATGAACAAATAGCTTTATAAGAATCGGTTTTTATCAAATAAAAACCACCAAAAATAGTAAAATGATGAAACAAATTTTCAAATTTTTACAGGATGATATAAATAATATTATAAAATGTACAAAACATTATCAACTCCAGAAAGTCACGTTTCAATTTTAAGAACAAAATAACTCCTTTAAATTGATTTTTATCCAATAAAAATCAATAACCATGCAATACATGACGAAAAGTCACGAAAATTTACATACAATATGTACAACATGCATGTGAGAACATATTAAATATTTGAGGCCAGATTCAACATGCAACTATTTTTAGTTAACTTTTAACATAAAACCGCATGTTAACTCGGTTTTAAGGGCCATAAATCAAAATAAATAGCAAAATAATTCGTAAATTCTCCAAATTTGACCACAAACATTTTGAGGTCAGTAGGTAAGCATGAAAATCAGAAAATTTTGTGAAAACCATTTTTAACATAAATTTTCGATTTTTTACTCAAGTTATCGTATAACCCGATTTTAATGCTTAAAATCAACATGCATGCTACAAGCTAGCTCTGATACCACATGAAAGTTCATAGACCCTAATTAGACTCCTCTAATTAGTTACTAAATTACTTGTTAATTTCGTGTTTAATAAAGATCTATGTAACATGCATGCAAATTAAAATGCATAATAAAAAGTAAGAAGAAATTTCCTTACATTGGGAAATTTCGGTTATATGGGCACAACAAGAAACACCTTTCTTGTTGTTCTTGTGCTAGAAAGAAATAGATGATCCTCCTTGTAATCTTCAAATTAGAAGACCTCCTTTAAGAAGCACCCAAGAGAAAACCCAAACTAATCACTTAGTTTTTTACTAGAAAACACAAGTGATAAGATGAACTAATATTAGATTTTATTACTACTCTAGTAATAGGAAATATTAGTGTTTGAGAGGTTTTAGAGAGATGAGGATTTTAGTGAGATGTACATGCAAAATAAGAATGAACAACTAATCAAATGAAAAACAAAATTTGTCCATTTAAAGACACTATGGTCCGGCCAA